>PVJC01019950.1:0-29668 GCA_004026665.1 Murina feae | reverse complement strand
TCTGAATGTCCTCTTTTGAAAAGTGTCTGTTTAGGTCCTTTGCCCATTTCTTGATTGGATTGTTTGTCTTCTTTTTGTTAACTTGTATGAGTTCCCTATAAATGTTGGAGATTAAACCTTTATCAGTGCTAACATTGGCAAATATGTTCTCCCATGTAGTGGGTTTTCTTGTTGTTTTGCTGATGGTTTCTTTTGCTGTACAGAAGCTTTTTTATTTTGATAAAGTCCCATTTGTTTATTTGCTCTTTAGTTTCCAATGCCCTAGGGGCTGTGTCGGTGAAGAAACCGCTTTGGCATATGTCTGAGATTTTGTTTCCTTTGTATTCCTCTAGTATTTTTATGGTTTCCTGTTTTACATTTAAGTCCTTTATCCATTTTGAGTTTATTTTTGTGTATGGTGTTAGTTGGTGGTCTAGTTTCATTTTTTTGCATATATCTGTCCAATTTTCCCAACACCATTTATTGAAGAGACTGTCTTGATTCCATTGTATGTTCTTGCCTCCTTTGTCAAATATTAATTGAGCATATTGGTTCGGGTCGATTTCTGGGTTCTCTATTCTATTCCATTGATCTATATGTCTATTCTTGTGCCAGTATCAGGCAGTTTTGAGAACAGTGGCTTTATAATACAGCTTGATATCTGGTATTGAGATCCCTCCTACTTTGTTCTTTCTCAGGATCGCTGCAGCTATTCAGGGTCTTTTTTTATTCCGGATGAATTTTTGGAGAGTTCGTTCTAGGTCTGTAAAATATGCCGTTGGTATTTTAATGGGGATTGCATTGAATTTATAGATTGCTTTGGGTAGTATTGACATTTTAATGATATTGATTCTACCAATCCATGAACATGGTATGTAACAATCCCATTTACCATCACACCAAAAAAACTAAGATACCTAGGAATAAATTTAACTAAAGAGGTAAAAGACCTCTACTCAGAAAACTACAGGACGTTGAAAAAGAGATAGAGAAAGACATAAACAGATGGAAGAACATACCATGTTCATGGATTGCATATCCTTAACTCTTATCGGTATGTGCCATCCACATTGAATTGTGTGTTTAAAATTTCAACAATGGTTATGTCATCAAGATTTATAAGCCCAAGTTTTTTTCTTAAATAAAAAGTGTGTTGAAAGCTTTAAATTTCACATTTCAAAGAAGGGAAAGGGTGTTTTTGTTTTGATTTTTACTTTGTATTCTAAATCAGAATATTTCACTAGAGGAAGAATCATCAGCCCCAATTTGAGTTGTTATTTTAATGTAATTGGATAATACATTTCATTTATACATGATATCATCGAACATTTCTGGGTTGCCTAATACTCTAGTTTCATGCACAAAGTTTTATGAATTGGATTAACTATAGAAATTATTCTCTAAAACATATAGCAAACATTAAAAGGTTAGAAAAGGGGGGAAAGTGTCCAGACACTGAACAATTTTGTACAGACTGTAAATCCACTGAACTCACTATCTTTGTTCTTTTTTCCTTCAGTGCTTTGGAAGATCCCCTAACATTTCTAGGAATTCATGTTCTATGTGCTGAATATTGGAAGCAATTATATTTCTGTTTTATTTCTATCTCTGTTCAGCTCCATCTGCTCTAGCTTTTCCTCTCTGGTCCTGAAAATTTCATCTCACCATTGACTTTCTCCGAGGATGCCCTTCAACTGCTCTGTTATTTTTATTTCTCTTTGCTAGAGGACCCATTCCCCCCTCCAGTTGATATACTGGGGCAGGGGGATTATCTCTTTTCTTTCAGGTCCCTGTCCTATATCCTTCTTCTTGGATATCTTGTCTCTGCTAGAGAAGAGCTTCTGAATCTATCTGAGTCCATTGGCCTTCTTTGCATCTTAATCCTCTAATACTTCTTTGCATATACTCTTGTTATATGTAGTTTGGATAATTTTCTGGTGTCAACTGCAAAAATGGGCTAACCTAAAATAGAAATTTTAGTTTAATTAAAGGTTGACATTATTTTTAATAAAAATAATTTTAAAATTTTAAATTGTAATAAAAATTGTTTATGGAAGATGTTTTTATTATGGGATCAAAGATTGTGTGTGTACCAGAAAAAAAATGTTACTTAAGTCTAAACTGCATGACAAATTAGAAACAGGAGAGATTAATTAAATAAATAAAGTGCTTTAAAGAGCTCTTCTAAGAATTTGAAGGATTTATAAAATTTGGATAGAAAAAAGTTGGGGACGGTCTCCAGAAGCTCAGAACTGCAAGAGTAAGGAGGCATTAGGGGGTGGCATAAAACTGGTATATGCTGGTATAGTACAGGGCTAGAGCAAGATGTGCACAGTAGGCAGAAATAATTTTTTCAGTCATATATTTTAAAAATTATTGAATTGCTCTTGCATTGCGCCAGTCATTATAGTAGGTTTTGGTGTCTCAGTGTTAATTAAAAACAGAAAACATAAAGTATAATACTATATAGGCTTTAATTGAATTAATTATACAAAAACTTGATGATAAACCATTTATTACATGTTTTGCAGGGAAAGAACTTGGAGTCATGAAAGTATATAGCTAGGGGTCTTGATATCTAGAGGGTGGAATAGAGAAGAGTTCCTTGATGTAATGACATTAACCTAAAATGTAAAGTAGGATTAAAGAGAAAATTCGCTGTGTTTTGCTTTAATAAGGTTGGAAAGCCAGTAGATAGGGAATAGTTGAAAATATAGAGGAAAGGAAGATGTCTGCAAAATTTTACAGATGGTACAAATACAAAATGAAGTTGGATTTTAGGTGGGATTTCATTCATATTCTGGGTGGGTTTTTTTTAAAGATTGTTTAGCAAATAAGCTCATGAGCAAGGACTCCACAGGTGAAGGCATTGTTTTAAGAATTTGGTGCAATGGATTGTTGAATGATTAGAGTAGGAAAAGGATAAACAAGTTAGATGGAAGATCACTGCATATAAACAGGCATAGGGTCTTAAGGTCATGAATCTTCAAGATAGCTTAATGTCCACGTGAAAAATATCCTACATGTGTTTTCAGTTTTTGTGACATCTTTTCACTCCTATTTTTAAAAAATAGAGTTAAGAGTGTGTATCTCAAGTAATATGTTCACTGAAATCTCTCCTCTTCTGGCAGGAAGAGTTATAGCTTGCTCCCCCAGAATCCCACAGAATTCTATTTCTAACTTTGTTAGCTCACACTCTATGAAACAATTAATTATTTATGTTTTTGTTCCCTGAATAAAACTGTTAACTTCTCATGAGCTGGGGGAGTTATTTATTTTACGTAGAGCACCCAATGAAATGTTTTAAAAATAGAGGGCACACAGTGGATATTGTTATTGATTGACTGAGTGCCTAAATGAATAGTCAGCATTTGCACTTTCTATATTTTTCCACAGTAGCTTGTCTTGTTCCCTAACTTCTTAGTGTATTTTTATGTAAAAAACTTCATAATTTGGAAAGAGACAGTACTTTTCTTATTAAAATTAGTTGCAGTTTCAAAGCAGAAAAATGGGTTACTTTTCAAGACACAGAGTGAGAGATAATTGATTTATCAAACACTATATTTATTTAGTTTATAGTATGATGAATATAAAAATCATTTTGTGTTTTTTTCATTCTTGGTGGCTGGTCTCAGAGGTCTACAAGATTGTTCAATCACTCATGCTGTCTATCTGTCATCTATCATGACATATATATACTTGAACTAAATAAACATGGATTTTAATCTTGTTGCCTTTAATTAGCTGTGACTCAGAAAAGCTATATAGTTATTGAACCTCAGTTTATGCATCTAAAAATGGTGGATAATTTAGCCTGTCTTATGGAAGTTATAGCATATTTAGAAATAATATCTATAAAGTATTTCGTATTTTATGTACAGTGGCTATTATTTGGATATATTTTGTGGTACTATTGTTCTGTAGTTATAAATAGGCATAAGTGGTCATTGCTTTCCATAATTGACTTAATCACTTCTAATCAATTTTCATAGGCATTTGAGAGGAAAGTCTGATTTCAGATTTTGCCTCTTTAAGAATAGAATTTGGGAGGATGAAGCTGAGATTCTGCATTTCCCTACCTCCATTGCCTATCTATACTGAACCCTTTAGGATGGAGGGTGGGTTGAGTCCTGCTATTAAAGGAGGTACTTGCACCATCTGAACACTGGCTGTTCCCAGGACCCTATGTCCTTCTTGAAGCCTTTTCAACTAGGATGACTTTTATATTGGAAGAATGCTTCCTGGTGTTGGTTTTTGTCTATGCCCAACTCCTGACACATACAATTGTTAACAGAGGGCTTGAGGACAATGAGGCCCATGCTGTCATAGGATGGAAAAACAAGCACCCCTTTCTCTTAGAAGAATCACAGAATGTCTTAGAGTTATGCTTAATTCTGTGCACTTCCTTAGCCAGCAAGGAGAGGGAGACTGGAGTCAAAAATGCATCTTTTTCCCCACTCCTCAAGAGAAAAGCTAAGTAGAAGAAGTAGGCTGGATGGATGCTATGATTCTTTACTGCATTAGGAGATCAAAATTTCAGGTGGCACTTCTCTGTGATAAGCTAGGTACTTGGCGGGGGGAGGAGTTGTTTTGGGTTATCTTTTTAGTAAGAACACTATGCTTAGGCACAGGGTGTTGGAAAATAAAGAAGAGGTAGAGGATTTGATGGAATGGATGGGAATAAAAACTATGGCTTTCTAATAGAATACAAAAATATAATCCTGTAGCATCTGAGATTTTTTGGATGCAGTTTTAAAGAAGTAACTTTACTCAAGAAATACAATTTAAAATATTTTTATTGATTTCAGAGAGGATGGGAAAGGGAGAGAGAGATAGAAACATCGATGATGAGAATTATTGATTGGCTGCCTCCTGCACGACCCACACTGGGGATTGAGCCTGCAACCCAGGTTTGTGCCCCAACTGGGAATTGAACCACAACCTCCTGGTTCACAACCCAACTCTCAAACACTGAGCCATGCTGACTGGGTAGGAAATACAATTTTTGATCAGAGAGAGCAAAGGTATAGAAGAGAGTAAAGGTATAAAAAATAGCATAGGTACATTTTCTCTCCTTTTTAAATTTATTTTTTTCAGTTTGGTCCTATTTTTAAGGATGACCTTAGTTAGGTGTTGTCATAGTAGCAGTCATTTGGGAGTCAACCTTAAGCTCTAGGTATTGAGGAAGGGAAGGGAGAAGAAGGGATCTCTTAAGAAAAGATAAAAATTACCTGTTCACTTGACAATTCTACTTCAGTTTTGATGTGCCTAATCTTCCTGGCTGAATGGTTCCATTTATTTAAAAACGACCAGCCCACTTTTTTCCTGGAATTGGTAAGATTAAAAGTGGGTAAGATTTGGGAGCATCCTCAAAATGATTTGTTGAATAGAATAATTCTCTCTCTAAAACATACTACTATTAACATTGTGCTATAAACAAAAGGGTTGAGGTAGTTGTAGCTATTTGTTTCTTGGGCAACCATGCTAAGCAAAAAAGCTTAGAGAGCATGATAGCCCAAAGGTAAACTGCTGGCTTACCTTCTATTTAGTGAAATATTGTTTAAAATGATTCAATTTTAGTGGTTGGAATTTAATTTTTTTATCCAATATTCACAGATGTGCAAAAATGTTCCAGAATTTCCCCAGTAGACAAATTGGTTCTATTTTGTACTGACAATACTCCTTGATATTGTTTTGTTCCAAATTATCATTCAAAGCCAACAATCATTAGTGTAGCCTCTGAAGCTTTTTGTCATTAAATTTTACCAACCCCTCTCTTTCCTTCCTTCTTTTTCTCCAAGCTCTTTGCAGCTTCTACAACATGCAGTTTTTGCATGTGCTGTGCCCAGTGCTTGGAACATTTCCACTTGCCTGGTCGGTTGCAGGGTGAAGTCAGAGTTAGTGGTCTGTTTTATGTACTCCAGTTATATTTCTGTGCTTTATAATAGCATTTATCACAACATATAACATGTTGTTTTCCTGTTCCCCTCTTCTTAGTCATAAGTAAGATCATGTTTTATTTTTGCATCTATCTGTCTATCATCTATCTATCTATCTATCTATCTATCTATCTATTTATCTATCTATCATCTAATCAAATCTAACCTATGATTTGACATTGTGTCTGACTCAGTAGGTAATCAGTAAGTTGAAAGAATAAATGAATATGTGAATTTCAAGTGCTTTACATAATATAGGATATGTGAATGTTAAATGAATGTTTTAAAGGAGGTACTTTTCTTTAGGAAAGAAAAACTCCTCAATTTTATTTTTAATATAAACATTTACAGAGATGTACAGGGTTTGATTAGCTATTTTCAAAGGAAATGTCATACATGGAAGTCACTAACCATATAGAAAGTCCTTTCAACTGATTTCTGCTGATTATACCCCCAAATACCTTCAATTTAAATAAATACTAAAATGCCTTAGGTAGATAGTAGAGTGATTCCATATATCACTTACATTAAATAACTAAAAAGAAAGGTGTTTTAATTTTAACATTCAGAGCCAAAATAGCATAGCTACATTTTCTTTCTTTTTTAAATTTATTTTTTTTTCATTATCATTTATCCCCTCTATGCCCTCTCCCACCTCCACCATCCCCCTTCAATCACCACACTGATCTGATGTCCATGAGTTATCTGAGTTCTCTCTCTCTCTCTCTCTCTCTCTCTCTCTCTCTCTCTCTCTCTCTCATAGGTACATTTTCTTCATGGAAAAAAAATGAGACTATTGCTACTTAATTCATGATACATTTTAACATTGATAAACCCAGCATACCTTAATATTCTGATTCATTACTACCCACATAATGGCAATAATTCTTCTCATGAGTCCGAAATACATTTTTGAGAGGTTTACTTACTGAATTTGAGAGACAGATTAATAAGTTAGGATAAACTTGACTTCATATCCTCAGTACTTCACATTAATAGCCCTAGGATCTCCATAAGTTACTTAACTTTCCTGAGCAATTCTGTCCCTCATCTGAAACAGGTTGATAATGTTTTCTAGTTCAAGTTGTTAGGAGGTTTGAAAAAGATAATGTCGGGAAAGCAATCAGCCTAGTTCCCAGATCACAGCAAGTGCTCAATAAAGCACCATTTTTCTTTGTTTCATTTCTTCCCTCTTCTTGAGTAGGTGTACTTGAGGCAGTGGCTTTTGAGTCAGACACCGGCATTGAAAAGTTTTTAATCTGTTGAAGGAAGAAAATTGTTATTAAAAAGACTGATTATTTTGTATTATCAAAAATAGATGTAATTGTTAATATAAAAATAGATTGAATGGTGATTATAGTTAATAATACTGTATTATATGCTTCAAAGTTGCTAAGAGAGTAGTTCTTAAATGTTCTCACAAAAAGAATTGCTAATTATGTGACATGATGAAGGTGTTAGCTAACACTATAGTAGTAATCATTTTGCAATGAATTATAAGCATATCAAATCAGCACATTGTGCACATTAAACTAACACAATGCTATGTGTCAATTATAACTCAATAACACTGGGAAACTTGACTATCCACTGTCTATAAAATTTCTAAACAGCATTGGTAGTATGAACCTAGCAAGTAGTAAGTCAAATTGGGATTGTACTCTAGCAATGGTGTAGTTATTTTCAGTGTAATCTATATGATAATTATTTTATTACTGTGAATCTGGGATTATAAATATTCTGATATAATTTTGAGTTTAGCCCTATGCGTTGAGCTTTAAGAGGCCTCATAAAGGAAGAAAGGGGCCAGATGTATCAGTGTGCCTACTGTGTGTTCTAGTGCCTACTGAGTGTCTATGTGTTAGTGCTTTTGGAATAAAAATAAGTCTGAGCCCCAACCTTTTAACAACAGCTCTTTAGAGCTTTTGGAAGAAGGCAAAGAAAAATAGAAAATTCTTTTGAATTATTTGACCACAGAATGCAGTTATAAAGTAACATGAAATGGGGACGTCAGTCAACTAATTGGATTCATTTCACTATTTCAGTCAATCTGTGTTGAATCTTTGAGTGGAACTGGTTGAGTGGCTTACATGACAACCCTCCCAATCAATGGAAAATTTCCCAGCTCATGATGGTTAGGAAACAGAAGGCCTCTTTTAAAGGAGTGCAAAACTCAGCAGTTTGGGTTTCATTGAACTGGTTTAGTGGTTTCTACTTATATAACTTCCATATGGAGACTTAAGGGGAACAAACTAAACCTTCTTGTTGTACTACCTGAGAGCAGCTGCTGTTTTAGGGATGTCTGTTTAAGTGGCCCAGAACCCTGAAGACTTTTCTTACCTCCCTCCCCCTGGATTTCTTTCCCAAAGACCAACAGAACTAATCAAACTTATGAAAACTTATTTATAATGATAGTGAGAGGAGGAAATCCAGCTCAATCTCCCTTTCAAAGTACAGAAGCTCTTGGAACTGTTTATTTTGCCTAAAAATTAGCAAAGTGCCAAAGAGAATCAAAACCAAATGGGCAAAAAAAAAAAAAAGTTTCTGTACTGAATATGGGTAATTTAGTATTTGCTTTTCTTTTGAATAGGCTAGAGGCAAATGAGGAAATCAGATTGAGCACTATAAATTATAGACAGCTAGGGATGATGATTAGCAAGGACTAAGAATATATTTTTGAGATAAGAAAACAACAACAATTGTCACTTGGTTATAGGAGGATATTGAGAATCATTTAGGGTTGGCTAAGAATTATGCTCAGCCTTTTACATTCATTTTTCTCATCTAATTTCCTCACTAATTCTATGGAGTAATGACTTAGAAAAATTCAGTTTTCTACCTCTTGCATAGGGAAAAATCCAGTTCTTTCCTACTATGAGTTTTTTCCTCTGTGAGTCTCCTCTCCTACTCATACAAAATACTTTAGTTCTGATCACAAAATATGTGGAGGTTCTTCACCAAGCAATTTTCTGTGACACTAGTTGGGTGTTCCGTAGTTCAACCCAATTTTGACACTATCCACCTGAGATACAACACCAGATTCCACAGGTGAAGGGCTCAATGCCCCAAGACTATCCCGGCCAGTACTCAACAAATACACTTTAGACACCAAATACAATCCCATGTTGTCAAATGCATTTCAGACCAACTGGCTATAGATTGGAGGTTCCAGCAATCTCTTCCTTGAGTTTGATTAATTTGTTAGAGAGGCTCACAGAATTCAGAGAAACACTGACATTCATCAGTTTATTGTAAAAGGATATGGTAAAGGATTCAGATGAACATCAGATAGAAGAGATGCATAGGGCAAGGTGTATGCGGAGTGGGGGAGGGGGAGCTTCCTGCCCTGTTCAGGCATACAACTCTCCCAGCACCTCCATGTGTACACCAACCTGGAAGCTCTCTAAACCCTGTACTTTGGGATTTTATGAAGTTTTCATCAGGTAGGCATCATGGATTTTTAACTTCTTTTTCAGCCCTCTTCCTTCTCTAGAGAATGGAAGGAAGGCAGAGCTAAAAATAAAATGGGGTACAAGTATATTTACTTAAAATTATTAAAGAAACCACATTACATATTTGAAGAAAATAATGAAACCCGAAATGTTCACAGAATTTAGGAAGAAAAATAAATCCCATTAAGCATAAACTAAATGTATCACTGTCTCAAGGTCCCATTAGCCATATCGCAAAACTGTTTGTACCTATTTTAATATCTCCCAACACAAAAAAATATGACAGAGATAAAACCAGAGTAGAAAAAGAATTAAGAGAATTAGGAGAGAGTAGGATACATTACAAGACTTTGGTTTTTGGTGGTAAATTAAGGAATCATGTCTAACGAATAGTCAACATAGATTTAAACTATTCTTATTTTTTCTTATCTGCACAGAATATTTTCAATTTTTTAGCAAGGAGATTCTGAATTATCAAAAACTACATGTTTTTGACCTTAAGAATAGAGTAATGATTACAATTGCTAATAATAAAGAGTGGAGAAGGCTGTCTAATGAGGAAAACATTTTTTAACATTGCTTCACAAAGAATTCATTTCATACAGTGTTGAATCAAGTGCCCTACAACGTGTGCATAAAGTGGACTCAGGTATAGTCTTTAAGAACTGAAAGGCTTAAAAAAAAAAAAAAAAAGAACCATTAGGCCTAGCAGGTGTTCTCAGTGGATAGAGCATTGGTGCACAAACCTAAGGGTGTCGAGTTCCATTCCCTGTCAAGGGCTCATACCTGGGCTTCAGGTTCAATCTTGGACCAGGTTGGGGTGATGTTCTCTCTCTCTCTCTCTCTCTCTCTCTCTCTCTCTCTCTCTCTCTCTCTCTCTCTCTCTTTCTCCTTCCTTCCTTCCCCCTTCTACTCTCTAAAAAAAAAAAGTGGAAAAAATTTCTTCAGTGAGGATTAACAAAACAATACAAAAAAGAACCAAGAGGCAAGAGGCTTGGAACCTTTGGATCAATGCAAATAAACATCTCTACACTTTAAGTAGATTTTTTAAAAATCCAATTTCAGAACTATAAGCAGAATCAGGAGAGTAAAACTACGAATAAAGAGGATTTTGTGAATTGCTTTAGGTAAAGAATAGCACATTTTAGCCTTACAATATTAATTATTGTGATTGTATTTGTATTTGTGAGATAGCTGGTCATTCTAGTGAGAAATGTGGCAAGATTTGGTGAAATATGAAATTTCCGAAGCTTTCTACCTCTACTTCCAGAGACAGTCCAACGCTGGCATTAAGTGTAAGGACCCTGGAGCCTCAGTGTGAGTTGGACTCACAGCTTCCACGCTTACTGGTTGTACTCAGCCTCTTTGTGTCTAAGTTTTAGCAACTGTTAAGTAGGGATAATAACACTGACCTTACTGGGTCATTGCCTGGATTACAGGTGTCAATGGATAAAGAAGCAATGGCTGGCACATAATAAAAAAGCATTCAATTGGTGTATGTTATTATTTTTTTTCAAAGAGAAAAAAAACATGGTTTTCCTTAAAATGGACTGGTAGAAGTACCTGTACAATTAGCCTGATTCTCAAACTTTATTGCCAGCCATGGTGCCAAGTATGTGAACTCCATATCAGAGTTTCCCAAACTGTATTTCATGTGGCTATTCTGAGCTAATCTATGAGCAACAATAAATTTGAAGCATAAATTTCCAAGTATTTCTATATCCCGAGACCCATACTCCAAGTGATTCAAGGATAAGCTGTAGAAATGATTGAGCAATAACCTTCCTCTCTGAAGCGATCAGAGAAACTGTTACTGCTGTGGGCTTTCATTGAACTGACTAGACTATATGCTAAGACTTTGGCCTCATCTGCTTTGAGTGGTATAAGTTCAGGCCCTTTGAAGAGGCAGATTGTAAATACCAATTACACATATTTCCAAAACTAGTCCTACACTGCTAAGGGAAGGGTCGCTTGCTTATTTAGTGTTGGTGAACTTGTTAATACTGATGATGGCCACCTGTGGGCATGAACAGGGCCAGAAAGCTAAGTGACTGGTGAGTCATTTCCACAGGGTGCTCATCAGCTCTGTCCTTTGGATCATGACTAGAGTTGTCCGTGGCAGATCATTGCCATTTACAGACTTGCTTCTAGTATCCTCTTTCATTCATTGCATCCAGCAATTTGTTCCTTAATTTGGCAGAAAGCTCACAGTTCCCTCATTACTCTTTCTCTTGCCCCATTCTCTGAACACAAGGTTATGTGACTGCCATCATTGCTTCCCTTGGCTTTCGATCACTAAAATTCCATTATCCAGGCATCACTTGTATTTGTGAGTACACTTTTCCTTTTGAGCCACCCCCATACTCCAAGGCTTCTAGATGAGCCATTTTCTGACAGCTAAGGAGCAATCAGCTCCACCATCCTCCTACATAACACTGAATAATCTTTTCTGCAGTCACCAACACAGACTCCCACGAGTGTACCCTCTTATACTTGGGGATGGTGGTGAGGAATCTTGACCAGATATTATCCAATTTGGGAGAGTAAAATAGTAGGACATGGTTTCAACGTGCTTTTTAATAATTATCTGGAAGGCATAATTATCATGTTCAATCTCTCTTGTGCTACAAAGAAAATAATCGAGGAGAAATAAGCCATGGAATCTATGGATGTTTAGTGATAAAAGTAACACTATGATGCTCTAAGTCTGGTTCCTTTATTCTATAGTTGTGGATGGTGAGGTTAACTATAGTTCACCTGCTCAAGAGCCCACATTTAGTCAAAGAATTGCAAGGACACTTCAATAATGTTCTGATCCACAGCCCAGTGTTCTTCATTCTCAAACATTTCGTGCCTGATAACATGTTAGAAAATATCTAAGCTTTTTAAAAATTGATTTCAGAGAGGAAAGGAGAGGGAGAGAGAAATAGAAACATCAATAATGAGAGAGAATTATTGATCAACTGCTTCCTACATACCTCCTACTGGGGATCCAACCCACAACCGGGGCATGTGCCCTAACCAGGAATTGAACTGGCACACCCTGGTTCATAGGTTGATATTCAACCACTGAGCCACATCGGCCCAGGCTGTCTAAGCAGTTTTACTCCGAGGCTACTTGCAGTAGCTTCCTTTTCACTTGATATATGTCAGAGGACTCACAGGAAGTCCAGTCTTAACACATCAGTAAGTCAGTAATGAAACCGGTGAGAGAGTAAGTGTAGGCACCTTCCTTTTCAAGTGTCAATGTTGGGGCAGACAGGAGAAAAGTTCCCCACTGATTAGCTCTTGGTCTTTCTTGAATCTACAATTGCTACAGTTTTGACTGACCCACCTGACTGTGGAGCTTGTACTAGATTCTTCATCTTTTATGTGTGAATTAATTTTTAAAAAATCAGTTATTTGTTATTTTGAGAGAGGAAAGATCATAAACCCAGGATTAGGAGACCAGGTACTGCTCCAAATTCTGTTGTGAACCTGAAGCCAGATTATGAGCAAGTCAGTTCCCTGCTCGTTGCCTGAAATTCAGTTATTAAAAACGGGAAGAGCTTCGAGTCCCTGAAAGTTATAACTGTATGACATATATTTCTCTACATATGTTCAGTTAATGTGTTTCATACATTTCCAACGACTGATTGGAAGGACAAGGGCTGGAGTTTGGCATCTGCGTCTGTATTGTCAGCTGGCAGGCTTTAAAATAGGAGTAGTATGGTTTGAACAGCAAAAGAATGATCCCAGGGTTTCTCACTAACTAATGAGAAGATGTTGAAGAGAATTTCTAAGTAAGGGCACCAAGATATATTTGGAGATTCTTTAACTAGGCCTCCATTTTATATTAAAAAAAACCTCATGTGATTAAAATATAGCTGATTTTGTATGAAATTAGGATGTTAGCATATATTCTAAAACTGGATCACACAAGCATGGATTTTCTAAATAATCCTTCAAGGGAATAGAGAGGAAATTAGAGTTATAGGAGCTGACTCATGCTTGTTTGCAATGTGGTCTTTCTGCAAGTATAAACATGGAAGGCACTGCAGTAGATCTGGGGACCACTGATGCCAAAAACATGACTTTAGCATTTCTTTGCCCTAAGTTTTCCACCATTATGTACCTCCTCAAATTGCTTTTTCCTTTTCTTCTGCAGAAATACAAATTGAATCCTAAGTGACTTTCTGCTTTAGAAATGGAAAAACATATTACATTTCCCATACTGATGCAGAGAATTAAAGAAAAGCAATGTGAAAAACCCACATAAAAATATTTTCAAATACTCCTAGATGTATAACTTGAAAAGGATTGGGCAACAAAACCACTCTTTTAGCCCTAGCTGGTTTGGCTCACTGAATAGAGCACTGGCCTGCAGACTGAAGGGTCCCAGGTTCAATTCTGGCCAAGGGCACATGCCTGGGTTGCAGGCTTGAACCCCAGTAGGGGGCATGCAGGAGGCAGCTTATCAATGATTCTTTCTCATCATTGATGTTTCTATCTCTCTATCCCTCTCACTTCCTCTCTAAAATCAATAAAAAATATATATATTTAAAAACAAACAAAACTACTCTTTTACATAGGTCTATTTTTATTCCGTGCTTTGCCACACAGACTTGTGGAGATACATGTGTCCTCAACATAGGGCGTTCTTGTCACTTAATAAAACACTAAGGAACTTTAAATTTTGTTTCCATAAATCATATTGTCCATTGTAAATATAAGTTTACTTCAATATCAGTGGAAAAGCTATTGATTTTTAGTAATGACTTGGCTGCTCAAATGCTCTATTGTACCAGTGGTCAGTGACAGGAACAGGGTTCTCTGCAGTATTGTTGTAACCAGGGCATTAGTGACATCACTGAGTGTAAATAGTATTTGCAACATTTGGGGAACAAAGCAGTGGCTTCTTTGCTTTACACTGTGAGAACTTAATGAATACTAAGAAGGTGTAATGAACAGTGTCAATTTCTCTACATATATTTAGCAATTATACACACACACACACACACACACATACATAAAATGTTTTATTTAAATATTCCTACTAATGCATGCTTCACAATCCTCTATGGACTCTGGGGATAAAGTTGTTCTTATATTGCAAAGCCATGTTCTATTTTAAAAGCAATACTTTTAGATTGTATGGCATATGGACTCAACAGGGCCAAGAAAACCCACAACATTGGTTCTAGTGAATCTAGTCTGAGGTATACCTTTGCTTAAAAAAATAAAAATAAAAAAGTCCCGCCCTAACCAGTTTGGCTCAGTAGATAGAGCATCGGCCTGTGGACTGAAAGGTCCCAGGTTCAATTCCGATCAAGGGCATGTACCATGGTTACAGGCACATCCCCAGTTGTGGGTGTGCAGGAGACAGCTGATTGATGTTTCTAACTCTCTATCCCTCTCCCTTCCTTTCTGTAAAAAATCAATAAAAATATATTTTTAAAAAAGATCCTTTCAGTTTTTTCTTTCTGGAGCTTAGATATTAAAACTAATGAAAGGGTGGTTATCCTGCAAGGGTGTGTTAGTCTGTGGTGTTGGAAGATCTGTGCAGGGAGCATCATTGTTACTGTAGGAATGAATACTGCTCCTGTTATGGGCACACAGAGGGCAGACTGAACATTGAGGAATGGAAAAGCAATGGGAAGGGGGGGAGTGTTATCCAAGGAGAATGGGAGAAGATACACATGAAGTATTTTATTGGGAAAAGAACAGCATGAAGTATGGCGGGGGACCTAGATACTGAAAATTCCTAAAGGAAATGTGAAGAACAGTTACCACAATTTGGGTGGAAGCTGCAAAGAAATAATTACTTTTCTATTTTGAAAAATTAATTTTTCTTCTAAAGTACACATATCCTGTCAATTTGCCTTTGAATTTTGAAGTCTTTCTTAAAAATTAAATTTGGAAAACAAAATTAAGAAAATATTAAAGTTGGTTCTAGTCTCTGCATTTGAATCCTGAGTTATTTCTTACCAGTCTTGAAATTTGGGGCAAGTTACTTGACCTTAAAACAGAGTATAAAATAATACCACCTCAGATTATTTGGTTAGTGTATGATATATCCAAATTCAAACCATAGTCCATGGAGTGAACATTTCTAATGGGGGAAAAAAAGGAATCTGGGATATAAATCACTCATTTGAGCATTTGAGAATAAAGAACAAAAGGGCTTCTATCCTCCTCTTATTTTTCTTTGAAATAGAGAATGACTTGTTCATGTTTGAAGACTGTAGAGATAGCAAACATTTATTATACACATGTAAATACAAAACTAGGTGATAATTGCAAGGGGAATGAATAAAATGCTATTAAAATGTTAATTTTGACTTTCAAAAAGATCTTAATGAGTTTAATATTTTTATTCATTTGCTAATGTAGATAGTCAAAGTGAAACTTTATTCAATCATCTCTTCATAAATATAAAAGTGATATTTTTATAAAAAGATATATTTTCTAGAAATGTTTATCAATAGATTAATGTAATTCATAGACTGTGGTGGAAATGGTAATATGCCATCCAAATACCCCCTCAAAAGAAAGACTTGTCTCAGCTCCTGTTGGTTTATCCAAGATCATGCCATATCATCCCCCTTTCAAAGCTGTTGGAGGTTGGGGATAGAAAGGTCCAGCCATTTTAGTCCAATGTGGACCAACTCTGATGTCTCTGGGGTAATCAAAGCAGTGGGAAGGCCTGCATTGCAGCTCAAATTCTCCTTATGCTATTTCTCCTGCCTTCCCCTCCCTTTCACAGGTGTTGAGGCCAAAAGTACTCCTTAGTAAAAATCCTGCATGCTAACCTCCATCTTAGAGTCTGACTTCTGGAGAACCCCATCAGCATCATGAACTTTCTTTTGCACACAAATTCTCATATGGGTGAATTAAATGCATAAAATTAAAACAGTTATGCATATCATCAAATCATCTACCCTATATTCTAGGAATTCACAATGGAAATTAACATTTGAAAAATTTCATGTTTTTATATGCAGACCCTTAGCTACTGAAGAGTTTTGAGGAAATGCTAATTGCATTGATAGGATTTAAGGAGACTATGACTTCCATCAGACCCATTCATACAGATGAGAAAGCTGGATCCCCAAGGGGTAAAAGGGCATATTGTCACATTAGGTTGGAACACAAAGCAGGTTTATTACCTCTTTAGCTTCCTGTGTTCAAAGACTAATTTTTCCATCTCTCTTCTTTCCTTCTTTCCTTCTCTGTTCCTTTAACCCAGTTTTTTCGCCCCTAATATTCTTAAGCCACATCTGTTTCCCAGAACTGTAGGAATGTAGGGACTTATACAAAGGTCCCATGTAGCTCTTGTAATGCTATGACCTTGAAACTTGCTTAAAACTGATCAAATTAGAGGGTGTTTTCTGGACCCCATGACACTAAGCAGTTCTCCAAGATGAAATGAAGATTAGCCAGTCCTTCTTCCTCAGAAAATGCAGGAGGGAGGCTGAGGGACAGCTTCTTCATTTCACAATCAGGACTCCACATTAGTATCTTCCCCCCATGAGCACAAGAATTGTTTTCAGCGTTTCTTAGGAATTGCATTCAGCAACTTTCATTAAAGTTTTGGGGTCTAGAATAATGTATTATTTCAGAGATTATTTTAGTCTTTACAGTGCAGAAAGACAATGTACTTACTGCTAAATATGTTCTGGAGGTATGGCCTGGATTTATTCTATATTTATCTCATATCCATTTATTTCTAAGTAGTTGAGGTTGGTTTATCTTTCCTCTGATGCCTTAACATTTTCATAGCTATTTAGTGTTGTACAAAATGCTTTCACATATATACAGTAGAGGTTTGTTGAACAAATAATATTCTATCTAGTTAATATATTCAGGCACTAAAGAATGGAGTTATGTTATAATCTTACTTAATTTAAACCTCACAATAACATTATGAAGTAGACATCATGTTCATTGTCAGACAAGAAATCTAAGGCTCAGCAAGTTCAAGTTATGACAACTACTTGCACTTGCTGTTTATGCCCCAGATGTGCTCCAAGAGATTTGTATATATTAATCATTTATTTCTCAGAATAACTTCATTTATTTTGTTTTATTTTTATCAAATTTATTGGGGTGACATTGGTTAATGAAATTATAGGGGTCCAGTGTACAATTCTATGACACATGGTCTGTGTATTGCATTATATGTTTACCACCTAAAGTCAAATCTCCTTCTGTCACCATATATTTGACCCCCTTTACCCTTTACTACCCTTGTACCCCCTTCCCTATAGTAACCACCATACTATTGTCTGTGTCTGTGAGTTGTTTTTTTATTACTTGCTCATTTATTGCTTTCGGTTTTATATCACACACTAGGGGCCTAGTGCACGAAATTCGTGCATGGGAGGGGAAGGGGACCCCTCAGCCCAGCCTGCCCCCTCTCACAGTTTGGAACCCCTCAGTGGATGTCCTATGATGGCCCCAGTCTGCCAGGCGCCTTTTGTGTGTATGTGTGTGTGTGTGTGTGTGTGTGTGTGTCGCCACTGGGGACCTTCCCCCAGCCACATCTGAGGCTCGGAGCAGTCCTCTTGTGTGTGTCTACCTGCTGGGGGCCTGCCCCCAGGCTTGGAGCAGGCACCCCCTCTATGTTGATCTCTCAGACTCTTGCCCTCCCCTGCATGTTGTTCTCTTTTTTGAGCTGTAGCCAGGGCTGGGTGCTGCCTGCCTCCCAAGTTTGCCTACTGCCCATCTTCCTCCAGCCACCAGAAAGCAGGGAAACCCCACCTCGTGGTCAGGCCAGACTTTTCCTGCTCCCTGATCCCCGGAATGGACATGGGGAGCCGCCAAGCAGGCCCCCAGCCCCCAAGAGCTTGCTTTCCCACTCCCCAGTGCCCCCCCAAAGGGCCTGGGGAGCCGCCAAGCAGGCCACTGACTCTTTCCTACTCACCAGTCCCCTGCTGCCTTCCTTTCCTACTCCCCAGTGCCTCCAAGGGGTCTGGGGAGCCGCCAAGCAGGACCCCGGCCCCTGCAGCCTTGCTTTCCTGCTCCCCAGTGCCCCGTAAAGGGCCTGGGAAGCCGCCAAGCAGGTCCCCGACCCCCACTGCCCCTTTCCCGCTCCCCGGTGCCCTGCAAGGGGCCTGGGCAGCTGCCAAGCAGGCCACCGACCCCCCACCACCTCTTACCCGCTCCCCGGTGCCCCGCAAAGGGCCTGAGGAGCCACCAAGCAGGCCGCCAACCCTGCTGCCTGTTTCCCACTCACCGGTCCTGGGTCCTGTGCTGTTCTGCCCTGCAGCCGCTCTGTGCACTCAGGAGGTCCCTCAGCCCCGCCTGTGCCCTCTCACAGTCTGGGACCCCTCTGGGGATGTCCACCTGCTGGCATGCCTGACCAGCCTGGGTGATGGGCTGATGGCTGTCTCCAGGCTAGCCAAGCCCCCCAGGAACGTCCCTCACCCCACTGGGTTGTGGCCAGCGTGGGTGACGGGCTGATTGGCGCTTTCAGGCTTTAAGGCTGCCCACAGTTCCCATTGACCCAATGTCCCAGCAAGGCTGGCTGGATGCAGGTTTCTGGGGTTTGTTTATCTTCTATAATTGATGCTGTTCCTTTAAGCCGGGGCCTAGACATGTAACAAAACTTCCTCTCTGCTTCATCTCACCTCCCGGCGTCTATAATGAAACAATGTTACTCTTAGTGGTTAGGCCAGGCCTGCTGTTTCCTTCAGCTCAGAGGATTCTATGATTGTTATTATGTTGCAAACGTGTGTTTTGCTTAAGGATAAGCGGAGCGGACTGGGCGGCTGTTTCACTTTCACTCCTGCTGCAATGGAAGCTGCCATTTATTCAGGTCCGTGAGTGGCAGCCTCCATGTTGGCTGGGCTAATTTGCATACAGTCGCTCTGATTGGTGGGCGTGGCCTACCCCATCCCAGAGAAATGATTAATTTCAATATTACGCTTTTATTAGTTAAGATATGGGTGAAATCATATGGTTCGGACTTTTTCTGTCTGATTTATTTCACTTAGCATGATAGCCTCAAGATCCATCTGTGTTGCTACATGATATTCTCAATATCCATCCATGTTGTCACAAATGGCAGTATAGCATCTTTTCTTATGGCTGAGTAGTATTCCATTGTATTTATGTAACCCCATCTTATTATCCAATCATCTATTGAGGGACACTTCGGTTATCTCCATGTCTTGGTCACTGTGAATACTACTGCACTGAACAGGCATGCAAATATATTTGCAAATAAATATATTCATATGCTGGGTGATACGGTAACTCTATTCTCAATTTTTTTAGGAACCTCAATACTGTTTTCCATAGTGGCTGATTCAGTTTACATTCCTACCAGCAGTGAATAAGAACAATTCCATTTAAATATTCCCTATTATTATCACTGGTGTTTTATAGATGTAACCTGGCCAAGGTCCCATGGTGGGGAAATAGTAGGAGTGAGATCCAGCCTAGGTAAGGTAACTAACCATCTTGGTTTGCCCAGGAATGAGGACCTTTCCAAGACAAAGGACTTTCAGTGTTAAAACTGCAACATTCCTAGGCAAATTGGAACAATTAGTCACACTAGATCTAGCTTGTCTGCTCAATTGCCTACACTCTTTTTTAAAAATATTTTATTGATTTTTTACAGAGAGGAAGGGAAAGGGATAGAGAGTTAGAAACAACAATGAAAGAGACATCGATCAGCTGCCTCCTGCATACCTCCTACTGAGGAAGTGCCCGCAACCAAGGTACATGCCCTTGACCGGAATCAAACCTGGGACCTTTCAGTCTGCAGGCTGACGCTCTATCCACTGAGCCAAACCAGTTAGGGCAATTGCCAACACTCTTAAGCACTTAGCTCTTCTGTCTCTCAGATAGAGGGTGGTGGATCCAGGGTTTGTTCTTTATTGTTTGTTAGTTTTTGTCATTATTAAAATTTTTTCTTTATCATTGAAAGTATTACAGATGTCTTCTTTGTTTCTCTTTTGTTTTGTCTTTTCTCCTATTGACCCCCTCCATCTCACACGCACCCCTCTTAGGCCTTCACAATACTATTGTCTGTGTTCATGGGCTATGCATACCTATACTACTAAAAGGGTAATATACTAATTAGACCTGGAGATCTTCCAGAGGTCCTTCCACACAAAGCCATGGTGGCAGAGCCAAGGCAGAGGAGGTTAGGGGCAATCAGGCCAGGAGGGGAGGGCAGTTGGGGTGAGCAGGCTGGCAGGGGGGCAGTTGGGGGCAAGCAGGCTGGTGGGGGGCAGTTGGGGATGAGCAGACCAGCGGGGGGGGGGGCAGTTGGGAGCGATCAGCCAGCAAGGGAGGGCATTTGGGGACAAGAAGGCTGGCAGGCAGAGTGGTTAAGGGCGATCAGGCAGGCAGGCAGGTAAGTGGTTAGGAGCAAGCAGTCCCAGATGGTGAGAGGGATGTCCCACAGGGAATGGGCCTAAATTGGCACTCAGACATCCCCCAAGGGGTCCCAGATTGGCAAGGGTGCAGGCCAAGCTAAGGGGCACACGCCCCTGCACAAATTTTGTGCACCAGACCACTAATATACATATAAGTTCCCTGATTAATTACTCCCCCCAAACCCCACCCCACCTTCCCTTTGAAACTCGTCTGTTCAGGGTTTGAACTCTCTTGTGGAACTCTCAAGCCTGCCTCTGATATTTCCAATTTATGACCATGGTACAAATATATTGCAAAAGTTAATGATAATTTGCTAAATTGAAATTTGTTAAGATAGGTAATCATATGCCAAGGCCTTATATTTGTCATTACTTTTATTTCTAATAGCTTTATTGATGGATTATTGATATGTAAAAACAGCACATATTTAATGTACACTCTGATGACTTTGGACATATTCATATACCATCACTATAATTAAGATCATAAACATATCCATCCCCTTTAAAAGTTTCCTGTACTTAGCCTTTTCTTTAAAACAAGTTATAGAGGTCTACTGCACAATATAGTGTCTAGTTAAAAAGACTGTACTGTGCAATTAAAAAAAAAGAGTTGTTAAGAGAGTAGATCTTATGATTTTTAATTGACTTCATTTCATTTGATAGCAGGGCATTTATTTTTTTTTACTATGGGCCTGGTGCAGGAAATTAATGCACTGGGGCAGGGAAGGGGTCCTCAGCCCAGCCTGCCCCCTCTCACATATTGGGAGCCCTCAGGGGGAGTCCTACTGACAGTGTAGGCCCGCTCCCTGCTCTCCTTGGGGAGTGGCCCTAAGCCGCAGTCTGGTATCCCTTTGTGGGAGGCGACCAGGCTAATCAGGGGAAGCCACCAGTCCCATCACCCCGCTGCTGCAGCCACTGCCAGTCACCACAACCACCAAGGTGTATTCATCAACATGGACTCCAGGCCCTTCACCATGAAAAAATGACAACTTTCTTTAGGCATTTTCAAGATGTGTCTTTCATAGGATATGACCTTTCATTATTCTTTCTTTCTTTCTTTCTTTCTTTCTTTCTTTCTTTCTTTCTTTCTTTCTTTCTTTCTTTCTTTCTTTCTTTCTTTTATCCTCACCTGAGGATATGTTTCCATTGATTTTAGAGAATGTGGAAGAGAAGGGAAAGACAGAGAGAAACATCAAAGTGAGAAGAACACTTTGATTGATTGCCTCTTGCATGAGCTCTGACCTGGGCCCGGCCAGGGAGGAGCCTGCAACCTAGGTACATTCCCTTGGTCAGAATTGAACCCAGACCCTGCAGTCAGCAAGCCGAGGCATTATGCACTGAGCCAAACTGGCTAGGGCAGGATATGACATTTCTTAGCCCT
The DNA here is from genome assembly GCA_004026665.1 of Murina feae. NCBI lineage: Eukaryota > Metazoa > Chordata > Mammalia > Chiroptera > Vespertilionidae > Murina > Murina feae. Next base: position 7,545 of record PVJC01019950.1, on the reverse strand, counting down.
CCAGCAGTGGACTTTCATTTTCCTTCTCCAGGAGTGTGGTGGAAAAACCCTATAGGGATTGCCTTTTTGGATTCTTATTACCCAAGTGACTAAGAATATTACCAGTGCCAAACAGGGAGCTTAGCCAATGAGTGGTAAGAAAAGGTATTTCCTCTGTAGTTCACTCTGATCACTGGCTCCACCCGTTCCCCTTCAATCCCAGCTCCACCCCTGCCCAGGCACCTGAAATCTTCAGCTCTGACCCTGCCAAGGTCTGCAGCCTCTGGTTTAGGCTGCAGGCCTGGGCAGAAGACCCCCCCAAGCCCCTCTGATGACCATCTTCAGAGAGCCCAGGCCTTTGCGATCACCGCCTCTGATCCTGCCCCCTGCCATCACCGGCCCTGCCCTTGCCCCACTGACAGCCTCTGACCAAGGCTGCAGGCTTGGGCAGGAGACCCCCAGAGCTCTGCAATCACCAGGTCCGCCCCTGCTTCACTACAGCCTCTGGCCAAGGCTACAGGCCTAGGCAGGAGACCCCCCAGGCCCCTGCGATCACCTATTTCCCATAAGTTACTATAGACTTGTCATATATATATATAGTTGTATCCCCCAAAAAATGTATACATACACTTTGAATAATTATAAAGGCAATACTTATTAAAATATATTTCACTTTAAAAACAGAACGATCATCTATTAAAATGTATATATATTTTGGGGGGACACCCTATATTTACAGGTACCTCTCAGCTTCCTCTTTCATGCTTCCCCCTTAGGCCTGTCCTTCACTAGTGTTATTGTTTCTCCTACCCTGACTGCCTCATTTCTTCCTTTGTCAATTTCATGGTATTTCCCTACAATATAGTGTAAATGAAACTGTGTTAGGATTTGAGAGAACAGAGAAATCAATTTACACTAGTGTTGTCATGGACCCCTCCATAGAGAAAATATGAATCAAACTGAGTGTTGAGTAGTGCAAACAATGTAGGTGAGCATCAGTGAAATGATCTTGATTTTGAAGAGACATTACAGACTAGAAACCTAGGAATGTATTAAATTATTTTTTTTATTCAATGACCTTAACCATATGTAACTTAACTACTGCTTGACTTGATGAACTAGTTTTAAAGACTCTGTGTTTGAGGGTAGTGTGTCATAAACACCTGTAGGCTCAGAGTGCTTGACTGTATTGGAAGTTGGTGGAGCACTGACAAGAGCACACATGCAACACGTACCAGGGAGTCACTTGTCTTGCACTCACCTTCTCTGAGCCTCAGCTGTCTTTTGACTAGCCACACATATCTAATAGAGTTGTTGTGAGGATAAAAATAGATCAAGTATTTATTAATAAAATAGCTGGTTTGGTGCCTGGCACATAATAGCTGTTATTAGTCTTAACCAAAGAATTATTATTCTGTTCATGGATAAAAGCACATTTAAAACAACTGCTTTTATGTGTGTGTTTTTTTTTATTGCTATGATGAAATAACAAGTAGATGGAAATGGATGGCTGTTATTTGAACTCTAGGTCAGTACTAAGAAATTATTTTTAAACCCATCCCACTCGTTTGCCCTACAGCAATGCCTTTTTGTCTGGATTGGGATTTACATAGCTGTTTTTCCCGGTGCCACAGTACCAAATGTTTAAGAGCACCAGGTATTTTCACTTTTTTAAAGCATGCTTTTTCCACATGAAATATGTGTTAGAATGCAGAACATGGACAATAGATGAAATTTTGAGATATAAAAGAAATCATTACAGCAAAGCCTGAAAAATATTTTGCATTTACATATCTGGATATGTTAGATTGTTTGACAGTGAGGTTTTCAGGGAGTTTGTGGTTGAACATTTTGTCCATAAAAAGGTATCAGAAATGTTTCTTTGCTCAACATAGTTTGTATTCATGTTTCAACAAGAGTCACTGCTTTTTGTCAATACAAATATGTATTTCTGGTTCTGGTTATACTTCCTGTAGGTTAAAATAAGGGCAAAACTGGTTTTAACTATATTTTTTTCCATGGTGAATGCAACTTTATTGCTTGGTTATATTTTACTAGCGGCCTGTGCACAGATTTGTGCACATTAAAAGGAAATTAATTAGAAGAAATATTTTAATATTGTTAATCGCCCTTACTCTATAATAGAAGTGTCAACCAAATTCATGGTTGACAATGACAAATTGAAATGCATGCATTTGGCATCAGTGAGAACTTTATATGTATTGCACATGCTCAAGTCAACTTGGCATTTTATATATATAGAACAAACTTGCTTAATTAGAGCTGCTTTCTAATTTAGCTAAACTTTTTTCCAGCCCAGCGAAGCACCTTAACTTCTCTTTCAGGTAATTGTCAGTAACACAGCAGTAAATATCAGCATGGAACAGATTATTATTGTAGATCATGCTGGGAGAACAAAGGGTAAAATATTTAACTGCAGCAGTGTTAGACTATATTCTGTGCAGTGAGAAAACCTAAAGTCATTTTCAAGGTCCACCATTTCTTACTTCTTTTCAATTGGGTCAAGTTTCTAAACTTTCTAAATCTCCATTTTCTGGCTAATGAAAAGAAAATAGGATTCCAGCAAGACTCCTATCTACTTACTCCAGGAATTCTGTGAAGATCAAATGAGAGGAGGCATAGGAAAACACTTCACAGACATTTGGTTAAAGTGTGAAATGTTTCCTATAAAGCAAGCCATGTTCCTGGGCTGAAGAAACTGCAAGGAGGCTAGTCGTTGCTAGGGAGAGGAAGACGGGCATTGCTGGGCATTGCTATGTGATGTAATTACCCAGACAGACACTTAGCATATTAGCCTTTTATATATATAGACTAGAGGCCAATGCATGGAATTCATGCAAGGGGCCTGGCCCTCACAGCTGTGATGGCTTGCCTTGGCCCTTGCAGACCCAGCTTTGTCCAGAAGGTCATTCGGCAGTCTAGTCTAATTAGCATATTACGCTTTTATTATTATAGATAATCAGGTATGTAGGTGGTGCTTACTTTATATCTGCCATTGAAATTTTTTTCTGATTTTTCTATTATATAATTAGCTTCAGGCTTATGGAAGGCAGTGAGAAACAGATACCTAAGGGAAATTAAGTAGAATTTTACATTTTAATTTAAATGCTATCTGCATGCAATTTTTTTTCAGACCCTTGGTCCATTACAGAAAAAGGTAAAGAGAGAGACTAAGAGAAAGTAAGAGAGTAAGAGAGAAGGAAGAGAACAAGAGAGAGCTGTAAATATAGCCTTTCCCAGCCATGGCCAGGAAGCATGTGCCCTTGGAAGAATGGTCAGGGAGATGCAATGTCAGTGACTTTGAAGATGGAAGAAGGTGGCCATGAGTTGAGGAATGCAGGCAGCATCTAAATGCTGAAAGAATAAGAAAACAGATTCTCCTGTTGATCCTCCAGAAGGCACACAGCCCGGCCAAAACCGTGTTTTTAATCCAGTAAGACCTGTGTCAGACCTCTGACTTTCAGAACCTTAAGATAATAAATTTGTATCATCTGAAGTACTAAATTAATGGTAACTTATGACAGCAACAATAAAAATCTAATACAGCTACTGATTAGAACTATATTGTTTTTAACATATATGTATTCATCTCTACCATGATCTGTTAATAATAGATAATTAAATTGCCATTGCCTACTCTAGGCAAATTGGTTTGTGGAAGCTTTCAGTTTGCTGCACCATGAGCATACATAGAAGGAACTCTAACCTTCATTCAAAAGATATTTACAGAGCACTTGGTATATGCTAGTAATTTTGCTAAGTGCTGGAGGTGCTATAAAAAATAATAGCCATGTTCCCTCTTCTTACAACATTATCACCTTAATTATGACTAGTTCTGCCCATCTTTCCCCCTATTTCCCTCTTCCGTGCTTCTGCTCAGCGTTATCCCAGGATTATCATGACTACAGTTTTTATTTTTATTTTTAGCATTTGCAAATCATTTTATTTATTTATTTAAAATCTTTATTGTTGACAATATTACATATGTCCCCTTTTTTCTCCCATTGACCCCTTATAGTCTGCTCCTGTCCCCTGCCTCAAATCCCACCCCCACCTTATTGCCTGTGTCCATGGATTATGCATATATGCATACAAGTTCTTTGATTGATCTCTTCCCATCCACCCATCCACCCCGATCTTCGCTCTGAGATTCAACAGTCTGTTCCATGTTTCTACAGTTTTTAAAGGACAGGAGTCTTTTTGGAAGCTAATACATATGTACTTATGTATTTTAAGATTTCCCCATATAATATGGAATCACGAGAGAGCTCATTTTATTTGGCTTTATCACACTGCTTATAAGATACCTCTTACAGTGGAATCCCTAAGAATTTAAAACCAATTTTTGGCCCAAACAGTAGTGAGCAAGTAAAAAACCAAATAGACTCCCAAGTTGAGAGACACATTTCAAATCCAACCCTGACTTCAGACACAGTTTTTAAGTTGTTCTGCAAAATCCAAATCATAATTTACGGTTATGCCAAGATTAATTCTTTAACTGCTATGGCATAACATTCTATAGGAAAGCCAAAGGCTTTTTGATTCAGAAGGGGCCACAGCCAATAAATTTGATCTTGTGGTTCTCAAACTGGCTTTATTTGCCACTATGTGCTGAGCTTTAGGAATAAATTTTGTAGGACTAATGGCCATGAGATTTTTCCAGTGTTCTTGACTACTACTTCTGACTCATTAGGTATTATTTAGGCAAAAAGTAGGAAGAAAATATTTGGAACCTAAAATTCTAAAAGTTTCCACATAATATAAAAATTATTTTTATATTTGAAATATATAATTCAGTAATTATAGTTTTTTTGAAAGAACATTTAAAAATAATAAGTTTAAATAAAAAGTACTCTTTTTGTGCTTTCCAATATGGTAGCCACTAGCCACATATATAACTGTTGAGCACTTGAAATATGGTCAGTCCCAACTGAGCTGTGATATAAGTATAAAATACACACCAGATTTTGAAGATTTGCTTAAAAAGAACAAAAGAATGTAAATATCTCATAACAAATTTTGTTTTGATTCTTTATTGAAATGAGAATATTTTAGATATATTTGGCTAGGTAAAACATTATTAAGATTAATTTTACCTATATTTTTTAAAACTTGCTTTAATGTGGCCACCAGAAAATTTACAATTACATATGCGCTTTACTTTTAGGGCTCGCATTATATGCTACTGGACAATTCTGCTTTAGATGATGTGTCATTTCAGTTCTAGGAAAATATAGGAAATCATGTTTGGATGTCCTTTGCTTATAAAGTCATTCTGAGACTAGAAGAGGGGGATCCTTCTTGTAATGAGAGATAAATAGCTATAACAGACATGAGAAAGTTTAGAGCATCATCGATAAGCCATTGAAAGAGTTAATCAATACCAGGAGTGAGAAGCAGGCAGCGTATTCTATCAGTTGCGCTATCTAGATTATTTGTCTTTTTTTTTTTCCAGGAAAGCTCTAGAACCCATCCCTTGACAATGAGAAAGAACATGTTCATTCACTACACATAAATTAGATATGATCTACAGCCTGAATCCAGGAGAATGTGAAATGACATATTTTAACCTTATTTGAATAGAGAGGGAAGCACTGGGTAGAATGGATTAACTTAGAGATTTAACATAACTAATGTGATAATGTTGTAATTTAACTAAGTTTTTTACTAGCTCACTACTGTTTGGGCCAAAATATTGTGATTCCATATTGTCTTCAGATTTGATAGTGACTGAATTCATTGACAATGTAGCATTTCTCATTTTATTGCAATACTAGAGGCCCAACGTCACGGCTTCCTCTGGAAGGTCGTCTGGTCTAATTAGCATGTTATGCTTTTATTACTATAGGTTGTTATTAGAGCATAGGGAAGTGATTATCCAAGTACCCATGTGTTCTCTTGAAGAAACTAAATACTTGATGCCTCCTTAACATGGGTTCAGACTATCCTCCCACTAAGAGTAATGACTGCCTAGTTTCATGAGGGAAAGGATGGAGACAGAAAAAACATCTATAAAATGGATGCAGGGAAAAGAATTTGAATCAAAAAGTTTCTAACTCTTTGTTCAATTCTAAGATTTTCTTTCTTTCTTTCTTTCTTTCTTTCTTTCTTTCTTTCTTTCTTTCTTTCTTTCTTTCTTTCTTTCTTCCTGTTGTTAATCCTTACTGGAGGATATTTTTCCATTGATTTTTAGAGAGAGTGGGAAAGGGAAAGACAGAGAAACATCAGTGTGAGAGAAACATATCGATTGGTTGCCTCCTGCATGATCTCTGACCAGGGCTCTGACCAGGAGGAACCTGCAACTGAGGTACGTGCTCTTAACTAGAATCAAACCTGGGACCTTTTGGTCTGCAGGTCAATGCTCTATCCACTGAGTCAAACTAAAATCGCTAGGATGATTCTAAATTTTTTTCCAAGTCTTTATTGCAGTGCTGTGAACTACACTCCTGTGGAATTTATTTAAAAAATGATATTATGCCTATATAATCTGTAAGTCTTATTATTTTATTTAAGCTAATCCACCCAAGTTCTGTGTTAGCAAAAAGGAAGATTTTCAATATCCTCTTACTGCTTATGCACATCTGTTTTAGAAGTTCTCAATTATCCCCAGGGAGAGAAGGACATAATAGTGACATTCATACAGAAGCAATTTAAGAGAGGAAACAAGATGGCGGCATAGGGTAGACACCGTAAATGCAGCCGTGAACAACTATTTCAGAAAAACCTCAAAAAGAACACACGGACACCACTCGCACCCACAGGACGGCTGGCTGAGTGAAAATCCTACAACCAGAGAAGAGTCTGAGACTCAGAGGAGCAGTGGAAGCAAAGTACAGAGGTACGGAGGCGCGCGCATGGGGCTCGGGGAAGGGCTGGTGCCGGGGGACGCGGTTCTTTTCCAAAACGGAGAGAGCCACAAGTCCCCAGCGGCTCTTAACTCCAGTTCCAAGCGAGTTTCTAAGGACCCAGACACCCAGAGAAGGGGGACTGACTGGCACCAGGAGGAAATTCAAAGCGGGTTTCTCTCAGCATTGCTTGCAGCAATTACCGTGGGACACAGAGATCTGGTGTCTCTCAGCGCAGCACTGAAAAGCGCCATAGCTATTTGCTCCGCCCCGCCCTGCAAACTCCCCGAGGCCCCGCCCCTCCCTAGCTGCATCAGAGGCTTTTGCAGATAAAAGACTGAGTAGCCTAAGGCACAGGCTTAATCAACGCCTCCTTAAAGATACAGGAGCCAGCCCCAACCCAGTGGCCAGAGTGGGACTAACCTAAACAAAACAGATCCACAAGGAACACACTCGGGGCAGATGCAGTGAGCATAAAAGCTCCACTGAAACAACTCTTGGCCCATAAGGGTGTCTCCAGCACAGAAATTCTCCCACTGTAGACACAGCTGACTATCATAACCAAGTGGCTTAGAGGTTAATCCCTCGCAGTGATCGCCTAAATCAGAAAGGGAAGAAGCCAAAATGCGGAGACGAAACAGGTCACAAATGACAGAAATGGAGGAAAGAAAACGACAGGATATAGAGTTCAAAACCACGG
>PVJC01019949.1:13254-29779 GCA_004026665.1 Murina feae | reverse complement strand
CCCCCCAGTGCACGAACCCTGAAGGGGCTGTGGGCAGCCTGAAAATGGCCCTCAGCCCCTCAGCCAGGCTGACCAGGCATTTCAGCAGGTGGACATCCCCCCCCCCCGAGGTGTCCCAGACTGCAAGAGGGCACAGGCCAGGCTGAGGGACCCCCCCCACCCTAGTGCACAAATTTTTGTGCACCGGGCCTCTAGTATATATATAAAAGCCTAAGCAATCGGCTGACCTTTCAACCATTTAACCAGTAGCTATGACATGCACTGACCACCAGGGGGCTGATGCCTAATGCACAGGCATGGAAACATGGAACAGATTAATGAATCTCAGAGGAAGGAGGGGGGAGAGAGGGCGGGAGAGATTAACCAAAGATTTTATATGCATACTAGAGGCCCAGTGTGGCCTGTGGGGATCAGGCCAAAACTGGCAGTCTGAAATCTGCCAAGGGGTCCCGGATTGCAAGAGGGCACAGGCAAGACCAAAAACCCCCACTGGTGCATGAATCCATGCACTGAGCCTCTAGCATATTTTACATGAATACAGTTAATTAAAATCAGTGCTTGAGATCATATTTTAAAATACATTTGTATTGTAAAACTATTTTTAATTGTGTTCAAGAGAGTAAACATAGCATTTGGGCATTGCTGTTTCCAAGATAACCGTTAAGAAGGCCATCTTCTACATATTCACAAGGTTATACACAAAATTGTTATAAATCTAAATTTGCCATGATAAACGAAAACATCATAGACAAATTTAAAGCATGCATATTGTAAAGCAAAATCTGCATGCTCTGTAATTATAATATTAAATATTTCTAAAATCTGTGTTCTTTCCTTTTGGCAATTTTCGGAAAGGCATACCATCTGCACAAGAAAACACATGTCATTGGATATGGATTTTTATACTGAAATACTTAGGCCTCTGCAGGAACTGCATTTGTTAAAAGAGACATAAATTACCCGTTTATTTCAAATTTTTGCATATGCATTATAACTATGATATGTCATATTCTTTATCTGATCAGAAGGACTTGTAATGAAAATTAGGACATGCAGAGATAATTTGGGAACTTGGGATTCTTTTCTACGTGGGATAAAGTACATTGATGGTTTTAGTCTACATGGTCAATTTTATTGCAAGAGCCAGGTTATGGAGGCTCTGGGGTTCAAATTTCTGCCTGCCCCATCTTGGTGCCACATTCTACACACCACAACTGAAAAGAAAATGAGGTAATAATAATAATACCCACCTTGGAATGTTTTTGTGAGAATTAAATATGATAATTTGGGTAAAGCACCTGAACAATGTTGGTACATAAAGATGTACTATTGTTATAGGGAACTATGTTTAAAAACTGATTTATTTTAAAAATGAAAGTTTATCATGGCATTCCTTTTTTTACTGTGACAACATATATGACCTAACACTTACCGTTTTAAAATGTCAAGTTTAGTAGCATTAACCGCATTCATCATTACCATCCATCTCCAGAAATTTCATCTTCCCAAACTGAAACTCCATACTTCTCAAACACTAACTCTCCACTCCCTCCTCCCCACCCCACACCCCACCCTGCCCCTGGCAATCACCATTCTATGTCCTGTCTCTATGAATTTGACTACTTGTTGTGCCTCAAATAAGTAGAACCATACAATATTTGTCCTTTTTTGTCTGGCTGATTTCACTTAGTATAATGTGTTCAAGGTGCATCCATGTTGTAGCACGAGTCAGAAGTCCTATCTATTTTAAGGTTGAATAATATTCTATTGTGTGCATATATCACATTTTGTTTACCCATTCATTCGTCAATTAACATTTTTGTCTCCACCTTCGGGCTAATGCAAATAATGCTGTTGTGAACATGGGTCTACAAATATCAGTTTGTGTCCCTGCTTTCAACTGTCTTCAGTATATATCCAGGGCAGGAGCATATGACAGTTCTGTATTTAATTTTTTAAGGAAATGCCATTCTGTTTTATCCTGATATTCTTAAAATTCACTCTTCCCATGCAGTTTGAAATACATCTTTTACAAGGATTGTGCTGTTGCATAGAACTTCATCTGGCATCTTAAAATTTCAAAATTACTTTTAAATAACCAAAAAGACATTTTCGAAACAAATTTGATATTATAATGAAAGAGTAATTTTTAAACTATTTTCAGCTTCTCCTATGAGATTATACACTAAGAGTTCAGAGCAATATTTCCAATAAATCATGGCAATATTGCCACTTGTGTTTCATCATCTGCACTTGTAGATTCAGGCAAAATATATGTTTCCAACAGGCTGCACACAGCACACATCCCCACTTCCTGGAAGTGTAACTTACTCTCGGGTCACTTCCTTTCCTTATCAGTGTCTGACAAGATTCTAACCAAAATCTTGGTGACAATTCACTGCAGGGGTCAGACAATCACATATTAAAGTTAGGAGAGTAAAACTACTCAAAATGTCTGGAACACCATAGGCTGCCTTGCTGTTTCAGATACTGCTATTTCTAAGTTATTCTTTGTCCTCCTTCAAAATTAAAGCTCCTTTGTTCAATATTTTCTTGACCCCACTCTTCCGGCCACAGATCCTCTGTTAAATGATCATTTATCTCGGCTCCCTGCCTGCTTCCTCCATAATCACCTCTAACATTCCAAGATCAGCTGGAACTTGGCATTCTTACCATGCAAGGCCGGATTTGACCCAGAAATACACGAATATCCATTTTCAATGCCACCTGCTTTTTTCTCACCTCCCACTTAGCTGCAAGTTTCTATATTCTCTGCGTACCAAAGTAGCCACTCAATCCAGATCTCAATTATTCTTAATTGTCACAACATGTGCTCTAGTTTGGAGTTTGAAATACACGGTCATCCTTCATTTCCCAGGCACTGCAGATGGATTAGGACTCCTGCAACATTTTACTGCAGAAAATGGAGACATGGTTCACTTTCTCTCTCTCCATCAATATCTATGAGGCGTATGTTCCATTACATGGTGTTTTTCAAACTTGTGAATGCATCAGATTTTACCAGGGGGAGGGGGGCTGTTAGAACACAGATTGCTGGGCCCTTCCCCCAGGGTTTCTCATTTAACAGGTCTGGGAAGGAGCCTGAGAATCTGCATCTCGAATAAGCTCTCAGTGCTGCCACTGCTATGCTGGTCCAGGGACTACGCTTTGAGATCCATTGGCCAAGGCCTACAATGGTGAGGTTTTGGATCAGGAACACAGTGAGGTGGCAGCCTGTGGAACACAGTGAGCTTAAAATGTAAGCAAATACATGTCTTATAAATGCACGCCTCTACCAGAAAGGCAACTTTCACTTGCTTATTCAAAGTAATAAGATATTTTCCCAATAAACATCCACCTTGAAAAAGAGAACACTAATATGTATATATCTGTTTTAAGTTAGTAATAGTGGATGATGTATGTCCATTTACTCCTTTTTATTTGAAGAAACCATTTTACTCTCATTCCTATCTCATCAATAGTGAAGACTAATATAACGATATAAAAGGTTTTGCAATGTGCTGTTTTGCAACTTACGTGAATTCCCCAAAAGGTCTTTAGGGCATAGAAAAAGGACAGTCAAGGAACAAAGTAAAGACCTCTATAAAACCCCAACATCCACAGCAAAAGAGAGTCATGGAAATCAGCATTAACGTTATGAAGACCTATTATTATTACGGTGGTTTTCTCATCAATGTGCTGTTACGAATAATTGTATATCCAAATATAAAGTTATATGAAATTATCAAAAAAGATGAACTGTAAAACTAAATAAAATAAATCCCTTTAAAACAGGATATATAGAAAAAGTGGGCAGAGGATTTGAAGATGGCCGTGTAGGTAAACACCTATACTCACTGCATCCCACAACCACAACAAAATTACAACTAAAATACAGAACCATCATCTAGAACTTCGGGAAAGCTGGCTGAATGGAAGTCCTACAACCAGAAAAGTGAAGAACAAAGCACACTGGGACTGGTAGGAGGTGTTGAAGCGCAGAAAGGGCTGCTCCGAAACCCATGTGTGCCTCTTTTAATTGGGAGAGAGATCCTCTCTGTAGAGGCTGCCAGGAGGAGTGAGGGGTCCCAGCCCCACACCAGACACCCTGCCCAGGGTTCCATAGCTGGTAAAGAAGTCACTACAGTCAGGCTATAGAACTACAGGCTATAAAAACCAATGCTTACTGGGGCTCAGTGACACACAGGCTGCTGGAGGCCCAGTTGTTCTTCTTAAAAGGCCAGCACCACAAACTGAACTTACATGGTCCTGATTCCTCTGAGCTCCAGCACCAGGGTGAGGCTCTGGGGAACAAACGCATCCGAGTAGGAACTGGATTGTCTGGCAACTGGGCAGGAACTCGAGGGTGGCTTTCTCCCAGACAGAGGTGCTTGCAGGGATCATTGTTTCTATTCTGGGACCTCCTGAGTTGCAGGGAGAACTGGCAGCCATTTCTGTTTGCTCCGCCCTGGTGATTTCCCAAGACCCCGCCTCATCCAATTTACAACCTCACCCAAGCTGTGGTAGCAGCTTTTGCATATGAATGACCTTTCCCTGTTCAGGGTAAAATCTTTCAAACAAGCTTCAGCTGGGTCAAAGATCCCCAAATAAAAGATCCAAGACCTAGCACCAGCACCAGCACCAGCACCAGCCTCAGCCTGCCTTGCTTCATAGCTGGGCCTCATCAGGGTACTTCCAAACCCAATACAAAGAGGAAAAATGTGCAGAACTCTCTGTAGCTCCTTGGGTGGCCCCAGGCAGTGGCTGACTTTGCACCTCCTTGGAGACTCAAGAGCCAATGTACCCAATGGTCAGTGTCAGACCATACCAGATTACAAGTAAGCGACACACTGAAGGGGCAGACTCAGTGAGCACCAAAGCCCCAATGAAGCAAGTCCTGCTCCATAGGGTGTCTAATGCACAGCAGTTCTCCCAGTGTAGTCCCAACTGGTCCCCACAGCCAAATGGCCTAGAGGCCAATTCCTCCCAGTGACACCAACAGCAATCAAATGTCAACTATAACAAGACTAGATCTCCCTGCTCAGGTGACTGGGGAGGCTGAGTCATTGGGTCCTATAGAACACCTGCTACACAAGACCACTCTACCAACTCAAGGAGACATAGCAGTTCTACTCAATACATAGAAACAAACACGGGGAAGCAGCCAAAATGCAGAGACAAAGAAACATGTCACAAATGAAAGAAATGGAAGAAAGCAAACTACTGGATGTAGAGTTCAAAACGGCGGTTATAAGGTTACTCAAGAATCTTCTAGAAACCTCCAAAAAGATGGAAACATCAATGATGAGAGAGAATCATTGATTGGCTATCTCCTGCACACCCCCTATTAAAAATCAAGCCCACAACCTGGGCCTGTGCCCCGACCAGTAATCGAACTGTAACCTCCTGGTTCATAGGTCCACACTCAACCACTAAGCCATGCTGGCGAGGCTGATTGGTTATTTTGAAAAAGCTCCTGGTCATAACCCTGGGGGAACAAAGAGCTCTCTCTCTCTCTCTCTCTCTCTCTCTCTCTCTCTCTCTCTCTCTCTCTTTCTGTGACCCACACTCACCCTCGTGGCAAATTGCTGGGGCCACAAAGAACTAAGCTTTAATATGAAACAGAAACTCTGGACACTGGCCTTTGTTTTGCCCTTGATGAAGACCAGATTGGACTTTTTCCATGGCAGGACAGACAGAAACGGAACACTGGGAACCCAGGAGGGGAACTCCTTTGATTTCGCATCACAAATAAATCTTGCAACACCACAATCTCCCGTGCATGGGTCCTTGGAATGCTTTCCTCTCAACCCCATGGAAGAGACTAATTTCCACAGACAACATAACTAGTGTTGAGTCATTGGGCAAGCCGAGTCACTCAGAGTTTGTTCTTATGCAAAAAGGGAATAATAATACTTGCTCTTTTCCTACCACTCAGGTGCGCTTAATAATGGCATGGGGGTAAATGTAAATAAATAATATGGCTTCACAAGTATAAGTTCCTGTTATAAATATCACTCTTATTGAATTCTAGAGGCAGCATTATAGCAAAACTCTATTTCACTCAAGAGTAATACTGGAAGAGAAAATTACAGAGAATGTCTAGATTGCTATTGCACATTAGGGCTAAGAATCGTGAAAACCTAGACCCATGAGAGACCATATTGAGCAGAGGTAAGGAAGGAAACAAAAACCTCTCTAGAGTCTGTGAACATAAAGGAATTTAATTCCAGACAAGTAAACTCTAGACAGAATTCCTTGAAGGTCTGGAGAAAGGGCCTCAGATGGGAACTCCATGAATGAGCCCAGATCACCACAGCTAAGGAGAGCTAGTTGCCTCCACCACACTCAGAAAGGTGAGAGATCAAGAAGGAACCCCTGGGGTCAAAACCACACCATTTTAGTTGAAGACAAAGGAAAAGTAATCTGCAAACAGAGGGCAGCCACTACCACCATCGGCTCTCTCCACTCACGGAAGATTACAGAAGATAACATTTATTTAATATCTCACTCATCTGCAGAAACAGCCCAAAGGATGCTGAAAGGTAGCCTCCTTCACATTTCTGCCTTCCAAATCTCATATGAGTGCCTTGAATACTGGTGGAATTTAATTGGCAGCCAAAATAGCGCATGCTTCAAGGAAGTCTAGCAAGTGTAGCTTTAGATTTCCAGACTCTGTGTTACATAAAGTCCCACTAAGAGGATGTGGGAATGGATGCTAAGGAAGACTCAACCATCTCCTAGACAGCACACCTAAGAAAACATCATGGTGAATACCTTCATTTTTCTTTTTTAAATGGACTAGACCACTTGCTGACTTGCTCTGTGGTTTTCCATCTCCTTTTTGAGCTCTTATGGCCTCTTGTATAAAATTAATCAAATTAACTTTTTTTTTTACCTAACCCATAAACAAGTTCCTAAAATCAGAAGCTTTTGACAGAAAAATAATCTCTTAGGTATTAATATTATACAGTGATATCCACCATGACTAGTTCAGGGAAAAGTGTTTTCCTTACTAGGTAATCCATTCTCCCTGAACTTGCTCATAAAATTTCAATGCAGTGAAAAGAAACAAAACATTAAGCCAATATTGTTAACTAAAAAATCCCTTGAAATTAAAAACATATGTAGGATACTTTTCATTCTGTTTTAGTAATAGGTATTTTTTCTTATTTTATGTGATCATCTGTTTCCCCATTCACAATAATTGAGTTTCTTGGTAAATGTATACATTTAGTTGACCTCAATTAATACATATACCTATACACCTAAGAATTTGTTCAGTACAGACTTTTATAATTTCTAAAAATTGAAATTACGATGTGAAGATGATAAAATCAAATAAGAGACCTTAAAGAGCTCAGAGGGAAATCAGAAAGATTCTTAAAGAGTCTATCTAGCCTTCTTCTTACGCTGTTTCAGTTAGTTTTTTACAGAAACTGATGGCTTCCTTAAGATCTCACGGATGACTGATCTCAAAAATATGTCTCACCTGTGTTCCTTTCCCTACTGATACCCAGGGACACATGGCTCTGATCGGGGGTCAGACCTGGCAGAGATGGGGATACGGAGCATTATGAAATCTGTCTGAGCAGATGGAATTTATGGCATGATCTGAAAAGGCTGCGTGAACCTAATATTAGCTCAGGCAGCAGGAAAACTAACATTTTCAGTTACCAAGGATTTGTTATTTATGAGAGATCCATAGCGTTAGTCAGCAATTCCCAATCAATGCCATCCCATTTTCTGCTGGCATTCTTTGTTTGTGATAACATGAAACGATCCCGACAAAGCAATATTTAACTACGGGTTACTAAGTGCAACATAAAAAAAGCAAAATGTTCCTGTCCCATTTAAATGTCATTGCAGGTAAACATAATTTGAAACTAGTTATTGATAGGTTAAACTTTCAAGGCAAGTATTAGAGATATGCTAATAGGCAGAGCAGATTATCCTAACGCACTGCAGATGGGGACAGCAAAGTCAGGCAACATAACAGAGAAAACTTATGAGAGAGAAATACAGGGCAGAATCAGCCCTCAAATAGTCTGCTTGTCTGCGCCCTTAACAGTCTACCTGCTGCATTTCCTCACTGAATTACTAGAGCTTTCTTTAACTCTTTCCTCCTCTGAGGCATTCATTGCACTGCCTCACTTTTCTGACTTCATCTTAGGACAGATAAGGACCAATTCCAGTGCCTTCTAAACAGAAAATAAGTCAGTTTTGTTGATATTGTTCAAGTGGGTTCATCCAGCAATAACTAAAATGCTTTAGGCTAAAGAGGGTTTGTTTTCTCTGAAAATAAAAATAGCTTTATTGGATAAAAAGCAGGCAGAAGTTGATCTGTGGAGGTGTGCATTGGATCACTGTTACCCAAGGTGGGTAGGGACTGAAAGGGTGCCCCCAGGAACGTGAGGGGCTGTTCCTTGCTCTGTAGCTGCTTCCAGAGGAATTTGTTTTGTGAAAATAGATGCAGCTGGACACGAGATTTGTGTGTTTTCCTGAACGCGTGTTACACTCGGATAAAAGCTGAAAAGAGCTTTATTTGGAAGAATCATATTCTCACAGTTAGGTTGCAGATATTACTGCCAATGAGAAAGTCACCACATCTCTTTGGAAAAGAAAGATGGGCTATCTGGGCATATTCAAGTGGCATTTTGAGGGCACCTGCCAGCCTTCCTGTCTAAAACCTGTGGGGGCCCCATCCGGATCCAGCACCTGCCAACCAGAGCTGCTTCTTCCCTGCTTCCCAAAAACCTTTTCAAAGCGAACGCTGCTGAGTGCCCACCCCATAAACCCTTCCCCACGGCCTCATGGGCAATCTCGTCATCATCATTTTGAAAACCGTAACTGCAGGTTCTACTCAATACAAAGTTCTTACTATGCTTTTGTGTGGGATGAAGGGAAATGTGCATGAGACTCGCATGCTTTAATATTATTATCACCTGTTTTAGCTGTGGGGTGGTGGGAAGGGGGAGTGGTTGAGAGGGAGGAAGGAGTTACTTGTTGTAAATCCACAGGGCATCAATGCAAATGAGCCAGGCTAGCAATTATGTTTTGAACATTAGATTATGCTTGCAAGGCAGGTTGCATATTGTAAGATTAACATATATTAATTCTTGCTAAATGACAAGAGTTTTCTTTAACTGTTTCATCCTTCCAGGAATTAAACTGTGTGTGTGTGTGTGTGTGTGTGTGTATTATTTTATTAAGTGGAAATAAAACTTTTGTATGCTTTGTAAAACCTGACTTGCTGCCCTAACCGGATTGGCTCAGTGGATACAGCGTCGGCCTGTGGACTGAAGGGTCCCAGGTTCGATGCAGGTCAAGGGCATGTGCCTTGCTTGCGGGCACATCCCCGGTGGGGGGGGGTGTGGGGGTGCAGGAGGCAGCTGATCGATGTTTCTCTCTCATTGATGTTTCTGGCTCTCTATCCCTCTCCCTTCCTCTCTGTAAAAAATCAGTAAATATATATTTAACAACAACAAAAAAACTGACTTGCTTTTTATTTGGACTCATCTTTCTCTCAAACACTCAGATTTTTTTTTTTTTTAAAAAAAAGAAGAAATTGTTCTTTTTTAAATACAAAATATCAAAATCAAAGCATACCTTAAAGGAAATGGAAGGAAGGTCTGGGTCTCCTGCTTACAGAACAGAAGAGTTGTCTACCACATGCTGACCACTTTGAGATAAAACTCATGGCCCTGTAACTACAGGGGAGACAATAACTTCTTAAAACGTGTTTTATTGAGGGCTTCCTGTATGTCAGACATTAGACAAAGCCATGCATAAGCCTTCCCTCACTTGACCTTAACAGCTGTTTTATGCAGCAGGAGATATTGCAATGCTCGCATTACAGATGAGGAAAGCGAGGTTGCGACGCATTTAGTAACTTAGCACGGTAAGATCTGAATTTGGCGGGTGAGAGGAAGAAAAAGAAAGAACAGACAGAGGAGAAGCCTTCCAAGCTCCAGAGTTTGTGTAACAAAGAGACAGGGTTCTCAGATGTTAAATAGGATGAATCAGGGTTGGGTGGCCACTGTACGGTTTCTATCTTTCCTCTTGCCCTCCATGTCCTTTCCAATACAGAGCAAGGCCAAACATCAGAAATGAGAGGGGGTTACACTCGCTCCCAAGCTCCCTAAACTGAGTTGGAAAAAGTAAGCCTTTCCATTGTTTCCCATAATGGTCACAGACCTTTACACACATCCAACCACCAGAGTTGATAACACCAAATGCAAAATAAAAGCAAGAATGAAGTGGCATCCTTTGAAATCACCAGTGAAACAGGCAGCCACAATAGGTCAGTCCTTTCTCGGCTGGCCAAGTTCTGGAGTTCAAGGTTTGGCCTTGCTCTTCAGACACTGAAATACTTCCATATGCCCCCACAGAATCTGGGGACCCCCAGACCTCTCCATGGTCAGGCAAAAGCAAAGTTAATGTCTAGCAGTGGTGCAACACGGTATCTTCAGAACCCTGCTCCGGCTCCACCACCCACCTGCTGTTTGTTGTGATGGGCTAGTCCCTGTGGCAAAGCTTCCAACTACTCTTAGAGTCTAGGGCCGCACCTTGACATTGGTAGATAGCCAACAGATTATGCGGGGCACTGCAAGTCTGAGTGACACCTTCCATTCCATAGGGTGTTCAGGACCATGGGACTGGTAATTATAGTGCTTTAATCACCCAAGGAACAAGAGATAATCTCTTTACAATACTAAATAGCTCCAAGCTCATCATGTTCAAATGTACCTACCATTATGCTTTCTAACGGACTATTGAGAATCTGCTTAAGGAGTTTGCGCAGCCTTCCTATTAAAGACCAGAGAGCAGGGTTCTACATGTTTAAGTGAGATGAGATATTTGAGAGTTTTTAAAGCTATTTCCAGCAGTTACTTTTCTTCTAGACAAGCAGGTGCATAGATTCCCCCGGTAGCAGGTATTTTCCAAAGTCAGGGTCAAAAGGCCTCCCCTGCAGACTAGACAGAAAATCAGACTAGACAGCCTCTCAAAAATCTTCTTTTCTTTCCCTTTCTTACACCTCCACTGGAGGCAGGTGAAAATGCTGAAAATTTTTCATTGCACATAAGAAATTCAAAAGACATGTATAAAGGTGAAGTAAGCCAGCCTGAGCATCAGAGATAGGATTTGTCCAGGATTATGTCACTGAGGTCTTTCTACCTCTTAGGTAGCAACTGGATGACTTTCTGAAAATGCAAACACAGAGATAAAATAAAATTCCACACCAGCGAAAATTTACACAGGCCAACAACATTGAGCTGTGCATCGCACTTTTCAAATTCTTTCACAAATCTTATCTCAGTGGTTTCAAAGTGAGGTTCCTCAGGCCAGCAGCAGCAGCAGCCTCACTCAAAATCTAACGAGAAAAGCAGATCCCCAGGTCCCACCTCCAACCTCCTGAATCAGAAACTGAGGGTGGGACTCAGCAATCTGACTCTTCCCAAGCCCTCCAGATGTGTCTGATGCACATTCAAGTGTTAGAAGTGCTGCTTTATCCTATCAGCTACTCCCAACTACTAGATGAAATGGGTAGGAAAGGTGGCATTCTTGGTTTGCACAAGAGGCAGCAAAGATTCAGAGAAGTTAACTGATTAACCTAAAGTCACACAGCTGACTGACAAAAGAACCAGTAGGTTAACACTGGCCTTTGGACTCTTTTTTTGTATTCAACACAGACTCACTCAGATGCAATATAATTACTCAGGTCACCTATTCTGGCTTGGTTCTAGAAGGGAAAATATGGACTAGGAAGAGGAGAGGGGTGACCCCCGGGGAGAATATGGGCCACCTAGGAAAGCCTGGGTCCCCCTCAGTCCACAGATCACCATGGAGGCCAACAGAGCCAAGAAACATGCAGGATAATTCATCATATTCCAGATAATTTGACTCTTGGGTGCAGTCTGCATGCTTCTCTATAAACAGCCAAAGATTCTACTGCTCAGAGGGAGGTCTCACCTTCAGGTGATGTTTGACTAGTGACCTCCCCATTACTCATTGCATCTCTGTATCACTGGTGTTCCTTGTAATTTCCTGTCTCCTCTACCTAGCATGTAAGGTCTGCATCAGCTGGGATATGGTCCACTTCCTCACCACCCCCAGAATCTAATGCAGGGTCTGACATCAGTAGGTGAAGAACAAATATATGTGACAGGAATGAAAATAATAAAAAACAATCGACCTGGACCTATCAAAATATGTTTCCATAGAAGACCTTCATTCTCAAAGTGACACTGGATATTTTCTTCCAAACAAGACATTCTGGAGAATTATTTAAAATATAGTTTAAAGTTATCATCGTGCATAAATCCCTGAGACGATGCTGGAATACCTTTTATATTCTGTACTGTCTATCTCTTCCTTCTGCCCTTCTTTCTCTTTTTCAGTAAATGCATCATCACGTTAACTCTCTATTTGAAGATCTCAAGATGGACTAGACTGTTTTGTTATTGAATTTTCTTTTTTGCTGTCTTCCCCTGACACAAAGCATTTAATCCGAGACTAAAGTTGTTGTTTAGATTCTATTCCATTTCCAAAACATCTGGTCATTAGACTGGACCAGAAAGAGGAAAGTGTAAAGGCCACAGTGAAAGGATGCATGTTTACATCCTGGTGCACAGAAGTTAGTAATTGGCATGAGCATTCAAGGAAGCTGTGGCTCCCACTCCAAGTTGCACTTGCACTTACAACTGGACAAAATAGACACACAGACCCACTCAGCTAAGTAATTGAATTCGCTACCTATAATATTTAAATTGTTTTCAGACACTGGGAAATGGTTTAAGAAGATTAAAGAAAAATACCCTGGAGGATAATAGGCTATAATTTACCTGGTGGGAAAGCTTTTCAACAAGAAATATGCCTCATTTTCCTATAATTTTCCCCGTTTAAAGAGATGTCTTAGTCATGTGGACCTAAATTTCCTTAGATTCTGGCAGCTAGGTTTGTGTTCTTGTCAAAGATCTTGAATGACACCCAGGACACCAAACTGATACTGTAAGGTCCTCCATCTGAAGATTCCCGTGTTTTCAGCAAGATTAATTTAAATGGTTGAAGGCAACTAGGCGGTCGGGGGATAACCTGAAATCCTACAGTCCAGGGCTCATGCGAAACACGGCGGATCGGATAGGCGGCTGCGGCTTAAGCTCTGCCCAAGCTGGTAAAAGATGTAGGTAAACTGTGGGGTAATGTCTTGACAGATGTGTTTCAAGATAAGGACCGCAGCCAGTTCAGTTCTCAAAAACTAGCCCTCCCTATGGCTGCAGGCCCACTGAGCCCTCCTGGACCCCTCCCTCGGTGCCGCTCCTCTGCTCTGAGCCCTGCTCAGGTGCGTCCTCCCCAGCCCTTCTCCAGGCCCCTCCCTCTGGAGCCAGGAGCTTAAGTTGACATCAGCGACCACCTGTGGGCTGGACCGCGGTGTCCCGCGCCACGTGGGCTCCCCGGGGAGCGCAGGAGGGTTAGCGGTCACTGAACAGTTTCGGACGCTGAGGCTGCTCCTCTGTTGCAAGAGGGCAAGGAGGTAACAGCGGTGCGTCTGCGGACGGAGAAGGGCGCGTCTAGTTCACGCCCCGGCGCTACCCAGCCCGTCCCAACTTCACACTGCCCACTTTTCAAACTCTCAGGACACGCCACGAGGCAAAGCTGGCCCCCCCTGCTCCACTGGGGTGCCTGCCAGACCCAGTTAGGATGGCAAGTCGGGAGCCGCTGGAACACAGGAGCGCGCGCGAAGCCCCTGCCCTTCGCTCCCCGCCTCAGCAGGCGTCCACGCGTGCCCCCCGAGGCCGCCCCCGCGGGCTCCCCGGGCGCCCATTGCATAACGCGCCCCTCGCCCCACCCCCACCCCGCCCACCCCACCGCCCTGCCCAGTGCCCCCGCCGGCGCCCCAGCCCGATCCCCCAGTACTTACATCATCCCACTTGACGAATTTGGTGCCCTTCTTGAGGCTGTCGGACACACACACGGGCTTGAGTTGCAAAGCGTGCACTCCGGGCTGAGCCCCGGCCATCTGGGCTCATCGGGGCTCCGGGCGGCCCGGGCGATCGCGGCAGGGACGGGGCGCTGGGCACGGGCTTCTCGCTCTGCTCCAGGGGCTCTCGGCTCTGTCCCCCCGCCGGCCTCCCCCGGCCTCCCGGCCTCCACACCTCCTCCGGCGCGGCTCAGCAAGCGGGGCACGCGGGGGCCAGGCGCCCGGCCATGCCCCGGGCGGGACGCGGGGTCGGGCACCCGCGGTGGCTGCGGAGCTTCCGAGGGCGAGGGGAAGCCGAGCTGGGCAGCGCAGGCTGCCAGCCGCCGCCGGATACTGCTCCTCGGCCGCCGCCGCCTCCGAGCGCACCATTCAGCACATCCTCTATATACAGAGGGAGAGAGCGAGTGACACACGCTCCGCGCCCCCCCTCCCCACCGCCCTGCTCCTCTCCCTCCTCCCTCCTCCCCGCCACCCGCGCGCGCTTGGTCCCTCCTTCCCCTGGCGGCTTCCAGCACAACTTTGCGCGCAGGGTCAGGCGGCGGGAAGCGGGGCCGCAGCGGCACCTTTCGGCTGCTGGGCCGCACTGCAGCCAAAGCCCGCGCCTCCCGCACGCACTCTGCATGGCCCCGCTGCCTGGTTGCGGGGGCACCCGGGGGTGTCCTGGAGCCCTAAGGTCCCCAAGGGTTTTCTGGGGAACTTGAGCGGGAGCCTGCGAGTGTCTTTGGATCTAAACTGGGTGGGAAAGGGAGGCTGCGTGAGGGGTCAGAGAGGCAAACCGCGGCTTTCCTCTCTAGCTGGAGCTCTCCAGCGGCGGCCGCAAACCCTCTTTTTGAAAAGACAATTATTATTTATCAGTAGAGAAGAGAGCAGTTGAGAGGCTTGGAGTGAGAGCTCTTTGGGGAAACCTCTCCGCCCCTGCGAGTTCGCAGCGCGTTGGTTTTGGAAGCTCTGGCATGCGGTTAAGTCGTGCTTTTGAGGTAGTATGCCTGTCCTCAGAGAAGCTATGGTTTTATTTCCCAGGGAAACACAAGGCCCCATCGTGTGTGTGTGTGTGTGTGTGTGTGTGTGTGTCTGTGTGTGTGTCTGTGTGTGTGTGTCTGTGTAAGTATAGGGGGTAAAGAGAGAGAGAGAGAGAGAGAGAGAGAGAGAGAGAGAGAGAGAGAGAGAAGTGTTTTACCTATAGAATCTTGCTTATTTAGGTCTAAGAATGTTTGTCTTCACTCATTCAACAAACATTTCTCATTTATTTTTTTCTAAAAGAAAGGGATAACCCCATCAGAATGGATAAAATTTAAAAGACTGATAATACCAGTGTTTGAGAGGAGGCGGAGTAACTGGAAATCCCATCCGTTGATGGAGAGGGTATAAAATGATAAAGCCACTTTGGAGAACAGTGTCTTATAAAGTTAAACATTTACTTATGATAAAACCCAGAACTTCCATCCCTAAGTATTTATCCAAGAGAAATGAAAGAATATATTTACCCCTACTTGTGCAGCAATGTGCATAGCTTTCCTCATAATAGTCAAAACTGGAAATCACAAATATCAATCAACAGGTGAATGAATGAATAATTGTGGTATGCCCAAACAGTGGAATACTATTCAGCAATTTAAAAAAATGGACATGCTAGTGAAAGAAGCTGGACAAAATAGACTACATTCTGCATGACTCCATTAAAAGAATTCTAAAATAGGCAAACTAGTCTCTGTTGACAAAAGCACATCTATAGTTGCCTGAGGCCAAGAGTGAGCGGGGATTGACCTGGAAAAGGCACCAGAGAACTTTTAGGGGTGATAGAAATTATCTTTATTATGTATCAAAACTCATGGAACTGTCTGCCTAAGAGTAATGAATTTTATTGTATGTAAATTATATCTCCATAAAGTTGATTTTTTAAAAGAAGAAACAAAATGAACAAAGAAAGAATGAAAGAAACATTCCTTTCTCTTTCTAGTATGTATATGTTCTCCCTGTCTTCTACTCTGGGGCTTCAAAAACCCAATGTTTATCAACTCAGTCAAAATAATACCAAAAAGCTGATGGAGAAAGTGGCTATTAAATATTTTAATGCATTCAGAAGACATTTCTTTTTTAAATGTATTTTACTAGGGGCCCGGTGCATGAAATTCATGCACGGGGTGGGGGGTGGGGGGGATGGTCCTTCAGCCTGACCTGCACCCTCTTCAATATGGAGTTCTTGGGGACTCTCACAATCCAGGACCTCTGGTTCTTAACCGCTAACCTGCCTGCCTGCCCTAACTACTCTGCCTGCCTGCCTGATCCCAACTGCCCTCCCCTACCGGCCTGGTCACCCCTATTAACTTTCTTTTTTAATCTTATCACCTTCACACACAATTGTATTTGACTTCCTTATTGGCTTCTTCCTCTCACACAATTTTTCTCCTTTATGTAACACTTTTCCTACTGACTCATCATTTATAAACTTTTCTTTCCTCCTTATTTCCTACTTCTGTTCCATCATCATTCTTCCTATTTTTCTACTACCCTCCTTCCCTTCCCACATTCCTTCTTTCCTTTATC
>PVJC01019949.1:0-13154 GCA_004026665.1 Murina feae | reverse complement strand
TACCTTAATTTTTTTCTTCACTTCCTCCCTCTGACCTGCTTTGCTCCCTCCCCCATTCCTTCCTTCTTCCCATTCTCCTTTTAAGCTCTACCAGCTCCCCCTTAATAACTTTTCTTCTCTCCCTCTTTTTCTCTCATCCTACCTTTGCCATACATTCTTCTCTAATTACTTCCACTGTTTTAATACCTATCTATCTACCTGCCTAATTATCCACTATCATTTATCATTTTTTCTTTTCTGACTTCTACTTTTAAAATCTGTCCCCAGTATACAACAATACTTGGTTTTCATTATAGGCCCTACAGTTCCCTCATACATCCTCTTTTTTTAACTCTGCTGTCCACTGACTCTTTTATAAAATTCTTCCCTCCATCCTGTTCCACCTCTCCGCCACCTGGTTACTTCCCCCAAACTCTCCCTGGCTGCTGCTCCACCTGCCCCCTGCCCATCTCTCCATCTCCTTGCTCCCCTGGGGGTTCACGCCAGCTCTGAAGGGAGATAGGGCTTCTCACAGGAGACCCCTGCCCCCGTGTAAGAGAAAATGGAGCCAGCGAGAGAGTGGGCTCAGGAGGCGTGTGTGTAAGAGAAAGGGAGCAGTTCTCCTTCCCTCACTAAAGCTTCCCTCATTAAATCCTCCAGCTGCCCAGCCAGCCCACCACTGCTGCGGCTCCAATGGGCCTGGGTGGGTCATGGGAAACACATGCACAGAGGCTTAGCAGCCTCCCTGCGTGTGTGCGCCGCTGGACCCACCTGGGGCAGCCAGCTGTCCCACCCCCGCATTGGCTGCGATGGGCCTGGGTGGGTTTGAAGGAGGCTTAGCAGCCTCCGTGCTTGTGTGCCCCGGGACCCACCCAGGCCCATCGCAGCCCCCGGGCTGGCTGGCTGCTCCCTCCCTCGGCTACCGCCTCTATTTGCGGCAGAGGCCTCCAATCTGCCCGGTTAGGCCACAGTCTGTGGCTTCTTCCCGGCTCCCACCTCCACCATGTTGACTGGACTATTTTGCATACCTTTGCTCTGATTGGCTGGTGGGAATGGCTTACCCCGTCCCGAAGAAACGGTTAATTTTACTATTTTGCTTTTATTAGTTTAGATTGTTATTTTACAAAGAGGAAGGGGAAGGGATAGAGAGTTAGAAACAGCGATCAGTTGCCTCCTGCACACCCCCTGCTGGGGATGTGCCCACAACCAAGGTACATGTCCTTGACCGGAATCGAACTCGGGACCCTTCAGTCTGCAGACCAACGCTCTATCCACTGAGCCAAACCGGTCAGGGCAGAAAACATTTCTTGATCACCAACTGTCTGATAATTACATGGACAGCCCAGTGAACACTGGGCTCCTTTGGGGCCTTGCCTTGTCCCTGGAAGCCACCAACTATAAAGAACTCTGTAGGAATTGATTTAATTTGGTCACATGTTCCTCAACTTGAAACTGAGTGTACTGCCCATAGATCTAAGCAGCTGCCTAGGCTTCCCTCCAGAAGGCACTAGTCACATTCTCCATCGCTTTTCCTTACTTTAGAGGACAGCAACAAAACTCTACTTCCTGGCCTTCCCAATCGTTCTTAAAACTGAACCTGCCAGAGGTATTCTTTTCTCATTTCCTTTCTATCTTTCTTTCCCCCACAACTTCTCAGTTATCTACTGGAAAGATTATTGGTTAAGTAGGTTTTACCCACCACAGTGGCTTTGGTAGGCAAAACAGACAAGGGATTCGCCCTCCACAAGAGGAGTTTGGGGGATTAGAAATGGCCTCTAGCGAAATGAGAAGGCAGATTAAGTTTCTTCCTGGGGGCTTATTGCATCATTGCTCCCTGTTCCTTTTCCATGTGACCTTGCACTTTCCAACTACGCACCCTGAGTGTTCAAGCACTCCATTGATGTTGGGCAATATGACTTGCTTTGGCCAATGAGATGTTAGAAAATGGTCATAAGCAAAGGCTTGAAATACGCTTGTGAGGTTAGCATACCTTCTTGAGTTTCTTGTCATCGCTGTGACGTAAACATGTCTCAGGGAGCGACACGATGCAGACCTAGGTCCAATCTGCAGCTTGTAGGCAAATCCAACAGAACCTATCCTAGATCTGCCAGAACCCAGCCAACCTGAAGACTTATGAGCATGACAATAAATACTCGTTGTTGAATGACACTGAGCTGTGGGGTCATTTGTTACATACCATTATTGTAGCAAGAGCTGGTTGAGTCATTCATCTAGTATTCCTGATTCTTCCCAGCTGTTGCTGTGAATGTGAATTAAAAGAAGGAGGCTAACGCTGTATAATTCTCAACAGTATTTGTCCTCCAGACAAACAGGGGCTGCGAAAGCTTCTTCTGCCAGCAAGAGGATGCAGTTTGATCCAGGATGACTGCAAGATAAACCCTTTCAAGATCTAGGATGAAGCTTGAGGCAGCTTGGTTCAACTCCCTCATTTTCCACACCTCTGATTAAGGATCCAAGAAAGAAACATTTTTAAAGTGTGGGGATTTTTTCCATGCAAAGGGACATGTAAGAACACCAAAGTTCTGGAAGCCAGGACTATGATCCATCTAATTCAATGCTCTGTTCTGTTTTCAAAACAATAGAAAGGTCTGTTTTTTGTGAGAGCGTAGAATTGCTCTCTGGAATGTCAGCCTCAGGGAGTTGGCAAAGCCAAGCTTTACTGAGTGCTCACTAAGCCAGAGCACTAAGCGAAGCACTTTCCAGACATTCAGTAGCATAGCTCTTACCATTCAACCGCACCTTCCCAACCTCTTTTTCTTGTAAGCAAACCCTGATTTGTTTCAGGTGGCAATGGTGCACAGGGAACATGGCTCCTCCTTTTCAACTTTTTTCACCTCATGGCATGCATAAACTAATTACTAAATTCTGTGGCACACCAAAACATATATATTTTTTTCAATCTGACAAAAAATAGGTATAATTTAGATTGATTTTTTTTTAAATTACCCTTTTTGCTCCAAAGTGGCTTTTTAAGAAAATCAAGTGCCTCTCCTTGTATATAAGGATTTCTGGTACCAACAATTAACCAATCAGACACAACCTTATACGATGTGACCAATAAAATGCAATTCTACTAGTATTATGTGACCTGTATGTGTATAGTTCAAGACAGAACATTCATACCAGATGGCTATTGTTGTGTTGGCTGTTGTCGTTTTTCACTTGACAGTCTAAGGAAAGAGCACAATGCCTCTGACTAAACAGTCAGGTATTGAATGTTTTAAAAACTCTTGCTGCACACCAGTTGAAAACTGCTGGCCTATTTATTGGCCTAAACCAATTATTATAGAATCCCATTCTCTTTTGTCTTTGATTGGTTTAGGAGGTAGTTAGGGGACCCTCATCTGGCCAACGGATTAAAGGAGATGGGGCTTCAGGGAAATTCTCTCTCTCTCTCATAGCCAAGTAGAAAGTCTCTACATGAGACTATTAACCTTCTGAACCACCTCTAGACTTCATGATAAATGAAGCAATAAATGTGTTTATTATTTAAGCCTTATTGTTACTTTCCACTGATCTGGTGGACAATATTATTGTCCTCCATTTTACTAATTATAAAACTGATATGGAAAGGTGAATCGTATGTTCAAGGTCATACAATTCAGACCTTGGAACCTTGACTTTAGAATTTGTCTCTTGCCTGGCTGGTACTGCTCAGTGGTTGAGTGTCAACTATGAACCAGGAGGTCACAGTTCCATTCCAGGTCAAAGCATGTGCCCGGGTTCCAGGCCTAACACCCAGTGGGGGGAGTGCCTGAAAGCTATAAACTATATTTTTTAAAACAGTTTGTCTCTTAATCATGATGCTAGGCACTTCTAGAACTTACAAATCAGATGTGAGTAGTTTAATTGCCTCATAATATAATATTCCCAATTCCGCTAGAAAGCTGAATGTGTGGTATGTAGCCCAGTCTGTTGTCAGTTCTTTCTTTTTAAAATATTTTTATTGATTTCAGAGAGGAAGGGAAAGGGAGAGAGAAAGAAACATCAATGATGAGAGAGAATCATTGGTCAGTTGCCTCCTGCATGCCCCCTAATGGGGATCAAGCCCGCAACCCAGGCATATGGTGATCTCCTAGTTTATAAGTTGAAGCTCAATCACTGAGCCACACCAGCTGGGCTCTTGTCAGTTCTTAACTCACTTCAGGCCTACCAGGGTGGAAAGGACAGGTGCTCTGATTTGAACAGACATACTTTCTAACAGTCATTTGTACCCATTACTAGCTATATGGCATTGGGAAAGTCGCTTACCCATTCTGAAATACAATAGCCTAATGTGTTAATGGATAAATAATAATGCTGATGAAAGCTTATTATGTGCCATGCACTGTTCTAAGGATTTTATACTTTTAATGCATTAATCACCACACTACACTATCTGGAAGAATTATTGTAAAGATCAAATGAAATCATGTAAGTCTGTCATAGAATGCTAATCGGTAGTAGTAAATGCATTTATAATCATTCTAAAATTGTACTATATTGCCTTGGTATGCCCCAGAATAACATTTTTATGTGCAACATTTGAAGACAGCATCCTGATTCTGTGGTGTGTGATTTAGTCAACTTCTTTGCCTGTATTCAGTCTATAAACTTTAATCACATCCAGTTTCAACTCTAAATTTCTAGATTTCAAAAGCACTTTTCCATGATGAATAAATGATTTCTAATTGCATGTAGGCATCGGACTTCCTCTAACTCTATTTTTTTTGAAATAACAGAGAAATTTGGAGAAATACTTCCTAAAACCAGCTTCATTATAACTACATCTGGGTTACATTAAATAGTCTTTGGCACATCACACCCTCCACATGTGCTGTCCATACTTTTTCCCTCCCTGGCTGTCTGAGGTGAAGATGATCCCAATGGTGATCTGGGAGTCATGTGTGGACAAAGGCAGAGCCTCCGTTAGCTTGCAGGAATGACTGCAGGTGAAGGTCACCTTGATCACTTGTTCACCAGAGCAGTTCATGAAGAAGGAATACACTTTTGGAGTGTTTATGCTAAGAAATATATGTCATTATCATCATTATCATCATCATCATTACACTTCTCATCAATGTAAGAAATAAGATTGATACATCTTAGATGTTAAATAAGAACATGTGTCATGATGAAATTGCCAAGTTCTGACTCAGTGAGATCTGTTATCAAGTAAAACACTGAAATAGGCAGAGATTCAAAGGAAGACAACTTGAAATTACCACCGGCACATGGAGAAGAGCTATGCTTTTCCTTCCCTAGAGGCTCTTACTTAAACCCTTTCTCACTCGCACAATGCATTTCCTCCAAATCCTAACACACAAAAGAAAAAGGCTTTCTGATTGCTTTGCTTACATTATAAAAGTGGTGGGATTTTTTTCTTCTTGAAAAATAAGAAAAAAATTAACTGATAGTCACTTAAGCTCTATTTCACCCTTCATTTAAAGCAAACTCTTTCATTGAAACCTGACTGATCGCCTTCCATACTATTTTGAAAAAAAAAAAAAAAATTTTGGAAATCCAAGTCCAAAAATGTTTAAGGACAAATACTCTCAGCAGAATCTGGATTTCACAGGAAATGCAGGTGCTGGGGAGTGAGGACCCTGGAATCAGTGCCTGGGGACTAATTTTAAGCATTAAAGAAAGGCCTCCTCACCTCATCCTGTTTCCCTCCTGCCATCTCCAGACTCTCCAACAGAGACTGAGATGCACACGTGTCAAGATATAATCTTCATGAGTCAGTTTATCCTCCAGACATATCCACCTCCTGTTCTATAAAAATAAATGTCTGCACACCCCTAATTCTCTTTCACTCCAAATTAACCACCAAGCTTTGTGTTTCTAGTAATTTCTTAACAGAATTTAAAAGAAACGTACTTTTATTTTTGAGCTTTTTGAACATTATGAATGGACTCACGTTAAAAAACAATCTTCTGGCCTACTGCATATTCTTACTATCTTTCTGTTTACTTATTCTATTATTTTCTGAGAGAGATACATTGAGACCTTTGACTATAATTATAAATTTGTCATTTCTCCCATAGTTCTATTAGTTTTCATTCACGTATTTTCAAATTACTGTCAGATGAGTAATTAAATTATTGTGTTCTTTTGATGAATTTACCCCTTTATTACTATGAAATTATTATCTTTATACTTGTAATATTATTTATTCTGAAAGCTCCTTTATCTAATATTAATGTAGCCTCTTCAGTTTTTGGGGGGTTTTTTTTGTTTAGGATTATTTATCATGGCACATTGTTTTCATCTTTTTACTTTGAACTTGTTATTTCACATTAAATTATATTTTGTTTCTTGTAACAACATATAGTTGCCTTAGTGTCATTCCTGAGACTTAGTTTGGTAAAGAAGAGTAGAAACTTCATTGTTTGGTCCAGGAATGGAGTGGGGTGAGAGTTCATGCTCCAATGGCACCTTCTCCCCAAGTGGGAAGGAGCCTTCACTATTTATAGGCTGTGGAGGGAGTGCTTCCATTCTTTCAGGCAGCCTAGTTATTCTTCTATTGCGCTTGGCTCTGTGGCACATGGTCCTTTTTTGCTTACAATGCCTCCCCCCTATCTTGGCTTTTGCCCTGGGCACCTTGATATTTGTGGTGGGGTGAGGAATTTTTTTCAGTTCCTATAGGCAAACATAGCTCCTAACATAGTTTAGATATTGAAAACAATTGGCGTCTTTTTGGTGATAATCTGGTGACATTTGTCTTTTAATTAGGGTACTTGAATTATTTACATCTAATGTGATTACTAGTATGCATTTTTCATTTGTCTCATCTATTCATTGTTCTCTTTTCCTTTATGCTTTGTTTGGATCAATTGAGTATTTAAACATTTTTATTTAATCTCCTTTATTGACTTATTAGCTATAACTTTTTGTTTTGTTTTTTTAACAGACCCTTTTGGGTTTATAGCATGAATCTGTAACATCACATTCAACTGTCAATTATTATTAAACTACTTAGTATATAGTTTAAGAATTTTACAATAGTATGCTTCCCGTTCTCTTCCAGAATTTGTGATTGTTGCCTTACATGTTTACTTACACATATGTTATAATATGTACCTACATTGTAATTATTTTCATTTGAGCAATAAACTATCTTCCAAATAAATTTAAATAAGAAAAATGACCCCCCTATAATTACACATGCACTTTATATTTCCAATGACTTCACTCCTTTGTATAGATTTATATTTCTGTTTGTGTCATTTTTCATTTGCCCCAAATAATTTCATTAAGATTTCTTATAGTATAGGTCTGTTGGAGGTGAATTATTTCAGGTTTTACATATCTGAAAAAAAGATGTCACAATTTTACCTTCTCTGTATACAGAATTCTAGGTTGATCAGGTTTTTCTTTTAGGAGGCTGGGGATAGAAAGGTTTCAGTATTTTTGAGATGTTGCTTAATTATCTTCCCTCTAGCAGTGCTTCTGACAAAAAGTCGGTGGTGGTGTTTTTGTTATTTCTCTTCAGAGAATATACCTTTTTCTCCCTTTTGCTGCTTGTTAGATTTTTCTCCTAATTACAATTTTGAGCAACTTGATTATGCTATACCAAGCTACGCTTTTTCATGTTTCTTGAACTTGGTGTTCACTGAGCTTCTTGGATCTTTTGTTGTTGTTGTTTTTTTATATTTATCAAATTGGGGAAAATGTCAACCTTTGTTTTTTTAAGTAACCCTTCATTTGGAATCTCTACCTACATGTGTAAGTAGGGCATATGGTGTTGTTCCATAGCTCGCTGATGCTATTTCCAGTGTTTATTTTTCTCTTGATAGTTTATTGTGTATATTACCCTATCAATGCTGAAATACGAATTAATGAATAAGTAATTATTTACTGTAATTTAACAAATGAGTAACTGAAACAAAGGGAATAACTTGCTCAAGTTAAGTCAGAATTCAAACATAGATTTTCAGATTCTAGAGCATTAATCCTTGACTACTACTCTCTACAATGTATGTAAATAATATTCCAGTCCTTGATATGTAGGTTAACACTGAAAATATTACTTATTTTTAAAAGTAACAAATAAACTATTAGATTGAAATTAAAAATTTAAATAGAACTGGAAATATTTTTTTAAGAATTAGATTACTTATACACAGATAAGGCACTCTATCTTATTGACTAATTACATGAAATGCATGACAAAAGTAATTCAGCTATAAACATTAAAGAGTTGTTTTCAAATAGGCAAAATTTAACATAAAAAATAGATTTGAATCTTAACACAGTAGATTCAAATTAAACGTTAAGAAGTTCTTATTTATAAACACTTAAAACCCATTACAAAGGCTGTGAATCAGGTACATGTGTATGTGTATCTGATTCACATACTAAGGGTTTTCTCCAGTGAGTACTCCCAGAAAGCCACTACTTAAACCTTATTAGGACTGATTCATAGAAATTGGGCTAAAATTTCTAATTAGCTCAGTTTCTAGATATATGCCAATAAAAAGACTGTAGGAACATGTATCAGAATTAAGGGGGAAAATAGACTTTACCAAAAGAGATGTTCCATGGGGGATACATTCTAAGATACGCCATGGATGCCTGAAATCACTGTACCAAACCCAGTATATGGCATGTTTTTCCCATACATACATACCTATGATACCATTTAATTTATAGATTAGGCACAGTAAGAGAGTATCAACAATAATGAATGATAAAGTTGAACAACTATAATAATAATATGCTGTTATAAAAGTTATGTGACTGTGATATCCCTCTCTCTCTCTCTCTTTTTCTCTTTCTCATAACCAATCTGACATCCAGATGGCTACCTAGCGACTAATGGGTAGGTAGCATATACAGCATGAATATACTCAACAAAAGGATGATTCATGTTCTTGGCAGGATAGAGAAGGTCAGAGAGGAACAGTGCGGGCCTTCATTACACTACTCAGAATGGCGCAAGATTTAAAATTTATGAATTATTTACTTCTGGAATTTTCCATTTAATATTTTCAGACTGTGGCTGACCATGGGAAACTGAAACCTTGGAAAGTAAAACTGTGGATAAGGGGACTACTGAAGTTTATTGTAACTTTTTTTTCTTTAATTTTCAACAGGGAGCATTTCTCTCATTTCATTTCTGATGCACATATACTAGTATGTACTGAATTAGCATACATATATATTTACCAATCCACAAGAGGCTGATAAACCTAGAAGTGACATCTTACCATCTCTTTCAGCCCCGTGACTCTATCTAATTAATTCTAACCATTTCTCATGGATTGCAGTAGCTGGCAGGTAATACTCTGTATTTGGCAGCTGAGAAAATAATGTTTATTGCAAACCTTGAGGTGGGAAAATAATACTGAAATAGTTTCCCCTTTTCCTCCCTATCTGCTTCCTTACAGCTAGAGATGCTGGCATAATGCCGAGTACAGAGTAGGTGCTTAGTAACTGGCACCCACGTTTTTATAAAAGAAAACTTTGGGGGGATAAAAATATTACTGGGAAAGAATAATGTGGAATTCCAGCTAAAGGAGAAAATATAATGAGGAAGGAGGGTGTGGCATGGCACTAAAAATAATTTTACATCCACTCAGAAATAGGATTGTTGATAAATCAGGCTTGGATGACAAATGCCTCTCTCACCATAATCTTCTCCATGTTTGGCGATTCCATGCTGACTCTAGTAGCTTTATTCTAATATACTTAATAATGCTTACAAGTTTTAAAAGTGTTTTTTATATTTAACATCAATTGAAACAGAAATTGAGTATATAACATACTACAAATGTTTACTGGAACATTTATATAGTTTATCCATTTTATTTAGAGAATATAAACATACTATTACTTTTTACTTTAAAAACTTACCTCAAATGTCTCATATTATCATCTCCCATGAAAATTTTCAGCTGAGATTAGTACTTTTCTTTTGCAATTTATTATTAGTTTTGTTTCCAAGCTCACAGTATTGAGTTGATTTCACTCACATCCATAGTCCTCTCATGTTTTTTTTCTCACCTTTTCAGACAATAGAAATATGAATATTAGAGGCAATGGGTTGTTATCTGCAACTCCCAGAAGGCACAATCCCTTAGATATTCTAAATATTTCATCATAAGCTACAGCAATTTACATTTAGGAATGAACTAGAAGGAATTGAATGTCCACTTGTGAAAGATATTTCTGTGGCTGCAAAAATTTTTCTGGAGAAATTACATTTTTCATCCTTCTTCTTATCACTTAATAGCAAGCTTTGAAGTGGATGTACTTTGGGGGGAGATGTGCTTTCTGTCCAATGAGGTTATGACTAAGAGAGAGTCCCCAACGAGCCTTTCTGTCAAATCCACATTGACCCTTTTCCTAGACCAAGTTTTTTTTGTCACGTACATATTTAGCTCTGATTTGAGAAATAACTGGTATCCAGGTCTGAGTGCCGTAACAAATGATGCATGGAAATTGTATAACCATCTTCCCTCTTGAATTGTCTCACAACATTGGTTTAATGAGATAGAGACAATAATGAGCCTTTCCCAATGTTCATCTTTCTAATTTATGTTCAGTTACTGGATATTAGAGGGCCACAAATCATTTAAGGGCCAACAATTTAGTGCTGTGACCACAGTTTTAATGATCTCACTTTCTCTTTCTAAGATACATTTTGATAATCCTTTAATGTGCCTCCTTTCATTTCGAACTGTTAGGCCTGTGGGCAGCGCCTCTCCTTTGTTCCAAAACACAGAGGAAAAATATCTTTATGAAATCTGAGGGCTTCAAAGCACTTCATTATCTAGATGGGAAGAATCATGGTTTAAGAACATGGCCTTAGGAAATCAAGAGAAACTGGATCTGAATCTCGGCTCTTTTCTTCCTACTTGTGGGATATTAAGCAAATTGCATAGTCCATGAAAGTACTATTAGCTACTTTTACAAAGCAAAGTGAGGGTCACATAAATTAATGTATGTAAAGTAACTGACAAAGCAATTCTTTCTGTTTTCATGGTAAAACAGAACACTGTGAGTTCAAATCTTGTTAACTGCCAATGATAGAAGAATCAGGGAAGTATCAATATGTACCAGCCAGGACTCATGGTTTGCGTTGACATATGAGCTAATTTAACATTTAAGAATAAGGAATCTTGTCCTCTCAAAGCATATATTTTCTCCAAGGAACTTTCATAATTCATCTTAGCATTTCTTTACCTATTACAGTCCCAAAGGCAACTAACTTCTATGGGACATATAGAAAAACTGAAGAACACCTGCTGGTTTGCCTATAGCCCAGCAGACTCTGACTCTACTAGTCTACCCTAGAGGCATGTTCTGATTCAACTCTACTTTAAATTTCTGGATGCTCTAAAATCACACCTTATCCTCTAAACCTGTCATATCCAACATGTGAATCTTTAAGAGCTCATTAGTTAAAAATAAGTTGTATATACCATCTTTAAAATAAATTTTTTTCTAAATGTTAGGTATGCATTCTATACTAATGCAGTTCAGGCATTTTTAAACAGATAACAACAAATATAACTAGAAGTTCCAATATTTTCTTGCCATGTTTCAATAGGTCACTTTGCAATTCTCTGCTGTGATTCCCTTTGAGACTGTTTTTCCTGTTGAAACTTGTGTAATGATGGAGAGTCAATGGGGTAGATTAGTTGATGTTCGAGACTAGCATTGCTTTGTGTTGGCCGTATTCTCCTGATCTCCTTTTATAGGGAGCTAAGCAAGGTTCCTTTACTTTGCCAATAAGAACTGGAAGAAACTGGACTCTTGACTGAGTGCCAGCAAACTCTTTTGCTATCTTTATGCTTTTATAACCAAACATTACAGTATGTCCTTTGAGATTTACAAAATTGGCTTAAATCCCCAACCTGAGTCCTACACAAATTTTCTTTCCCTCTCTAAGATTTCCACAAGTTCAAGGAGTTTTATACCCCCATGTTATATTTTGCTCCATTTTCTTATTCTTGTGAAATTCCCTATTTTGTTTACTCTTGCCCCCCTGCAGGGTGTATCCTGTATGTGAACATCAGCCATCATTAAGGCAATAGCAGGGAAATGTTATGTCCCTTATTTAGGCCAATGGATTGCCAATATGGGCCCATACCCAAAGCAAGGATCACGATGATTCAGTGAGGCAAAAGAAAATCTTGCAACTTATATTTATTTTTATGTCATGCTTTTTAAATTTACATTTTGAACATACGCAATGTGCACAAGCAGAAGTCTTAAAACATGGCCATAAGTTCTTTGACATTTCTCTCATGAAGAGATAGGTCCTTCCTTGTCCCCTGCTCTTAGGAGTATATGACAGATGGAAGACTTAGTGTCTTCCCAGGCTAAGTCATAAAAGGCCATGCAGCTGAAGCACATGCCCTCGCAACCCTGAGCCATCATGTGAAAAATCCATATAACCTGAGACCACCATGCTGTGAGGGAACCCAAGCTACAACACACCTTGATCCTTCAAAAGTACTGGTTGAGACCAGCCTAGGCACCAGGCATGTTAGTAAAGAAGCTTTCAGTTGATTCCAGACCTCAGCCTTTTGAGTCACTCCCACCTATTTGAGACTTCTCAATTAAAGCTCTAGGAATTATGGAGCAAAAATAAACCTTCTTCCATCTGGAAGGTCATCTGGAAGAACATTCGTTCTAATTAGCATATTACACTTTTATTATTTTAGATTAGGTTTTGTGATGTTTTTAATCCAATAATAGATAAGGTGACAACATAATACGTTAGTAGATATAAGTAATTTATAGACAGATCTACATTGTGATGATGTGCGAAAGAAATATTTTTACTGGTCAAGAAATTTGGAAACTACTGAGTTGCACATTAGAGAGTAATCATACAGCAACAGAAGATAAAGATAAGAAGTTTGCATAACAGGATAGGCTGGTATGAAATAAGCACAGAGCTGAACACCAGAGATAAAATACATTACATTGGCCAAGCAAGCGGTCCGAAATCAAACTGGAGAAACACAAGAATCAAAGACTTTGTAGATATTAGGTAAAACAAATTCAACTGCATATGTAAAGTAGAAAAAGACCTTAGATACTTTGAGTTGACCTAAAGATTTAGAGCAAAATTTCAAGCCCATCGAGAGCTCTCATACACTTTCTATTGGGATGGAAAGAAACTTCAGGCCAGTGAGGAAGGGAAAACAGGCAAAAGT
>PVJC01019948.1:0-29677 GCA_004026665.1 Murina feae | reverse complement strand
GAGGTGAGGCAGAGGAGGCTTCGTTAGTAGTTAGAAGGCCGCCTTAAAGGAACAGTGTATCAATTATAGAAGATGACCCCAGGCCTTAAAGGAACAGCATCAATTATAGGAGAAAAAACTCCAGAACCTGTGTCCAGCCAGCCTTGCTGGGACGTTGGGCAATGGGAGCTGTGGGCAGCCTTAAAGCCCCTCACCCAGGATGGTCAGGCACGCCAGCAGGTGGGCATCCCCCGAGGGCTCCCAGACTGCGAGAGGGCACAGGCCGGGCTGAGGGACCTTCCGAGTGCACAGAGCGGCTGCCGGGCGGGACAGCGCAGGACCCAGGACCCGTGATGGGAAACAGGCGGCAGGGTTGGAGGGCACCAGGAAGCGGGTAAGAGGCAGCAAGGGGGTTCTCAGCCTGCTTGGTGGCTGCCCAGGCCCTTTGAGGGGCATCGTGGAACAGGAAAGCAAGGCTGCAGGGGCCGGGGTCCTGCTTGGCAGCTCCCCAGACCCCTTGGCGGCACCGGGAAGTGGGAAAGGAAGGTAGCAGGGGACGGGTGAGTGGGAAAGAGTTGGCGGCCTGCTTGGCGGCTTCCCAGGTCCCTTACAGGGATCAGGGAGCAGGAAAAGACTGGCCTGACCACGAGGCGGGGTTTTCCCTGCTTTCTGGTGGCTGGAGGAAGATGGGCAGTAGGCAAGCTTGGGAGGCAGGCCGCACCCAGCCCTGGCCACAGCTCAAAAAAGAGAACAACATGCATGGGAGGGCAAGAGTCTGAGAGATCAACATAGAGGGGGTGCCTGCTCCAAGCCTCCACGGTGTGCCTGGGGGCAGGCCCCCAGCAGGTAGACACACACAGGAGGACTGCTCCGAACCTCTGATGCGGCTGGGGGCAGGTCCCCAGTGGTGACACACACACACACACACACACACACATACACATACACACACACACACAAAAGGCGCCTGGCAGACTGGGGCCATCATAGGACATCCACTGAGGGGTCCCAGACTGTCAGAGGGCACAGGCCGGGCTGAGGGACTCCCTCCACCCCGAGTGCACAAATTTTTGTGCACCGGGCCCCTAGTATATATATATTCATCATACTGTCCATTGCCTACTTATGGCTTATTTTATAACTGGAAGTTTGTACCTTTAGAATCCCTTCATCCAGTATTTCTTCTGCCTTAGTCATCACGGTTACCTCAGTCTAGAAACCTAGCTGATTACTCAAGTTTGATCAGTTTTCCTTCTATAATTTTTCATATTTCATAAGAGTTGAGCCTTTTTCATTCTTAAATATGCACCATATTTGTTTAGTTTAATAAATATTCACAAACACATATCATTATCATAATCGCTACCTACAGGAACACTATTATTCGGTTAACAAATATTGTTCTCAAATAATCATTATATCCTTTTCATTCACTGACCAGAGTGACCAATAAAAATTGCACTCAATTGCTTTGGGCAATATTTTTATTTTTTAAATATTTCTTATTGGTTTTTTTGCAAGAGGAAAAAAGAGGGATAGAGAGTTAGAAACATCAATGAGAGAGAAACATTGATCAGCTACTTCCTGCACAACCCCTACTGGGGATGTGCCCACAATCAAGGTACATGCCCCTGACTGGAATCGAACCTGGGACCCTTGAGTCTGCAGGCCAACACTTCATCCACTGAGCCAAACCAGTCAGGGCTGGGCAATACTTTTATGTGTGCATATAACACCTTCAAGGAAGAGTAAAAAAGTTTTTAAAATTGCCTATTTTTAAAATTGTTTTTGAATTTTGGTATAAGGGTTTGTTGTGTGTTTTTTAGAGAGAAAAACTACTGACTTGTTGTTCCACTTATTTATACACTTATTTATTGCCTCTTATATGTGCTCTGACCAGAGATCAAACCCATAGGACAACACTCCAACCAACTGAGCTACCTGGCCAGGGCATTGGTATTTAAAGCTATTTTTGGAAACAGATTTAAATCGTCAGTTACAACAGATTTTGTACTTATTTTTGATGTCTTTTCAATCAGGATGTCAAAGTCATGGAAGAAGCAATCATGTATTTGATAATCCATTACATTTTGTATTTAATATTATGTCATACTAGAGACCTGGTGCACAAAAATTTGTGCACTTGGGGGGAGGCCCTCAGCCCAGCCTGTGCCCTCTCACAGTCTGGGACACCTTAGGGAATGTCCACCTGCTGGCTTAGGAAGACTCCCCAGGCGATTGGGCCTAAGCTGGCAGTTGGACATCCCTCTGGCAGCCCAGGGGCCCTCAAGGGATGTCCACTTGCCAGCAGGGAACAGGCCTAAGCTGTAGTCGGACATTCTTAGCGCTACTGAGGAGGCGGGAGAGGCTCCTGCCATCACTGTAGTGCTGGCAGCCGTCAGCCTGGCTGTGGCTGAGCAGAGCTCCTCCTGTGGAAGTGCACTGACCACCAGGGGGAAGCTCCTGCATTGAGAGTCTGTCCCCTGGTGGTCAGTGTGTGTCATAGTGACCAGTCATTCCTAGTCGTTCTGCTGTTAGGGTCAATTTGCATATTACCCTTTTATTACATAGGACTTTGCCAGATTAAATTGCTTTCTACATTTTCTAGCCTATGCTATTAGGTTAACAACTTCTCTATTTCAGTAGTGGAAATCATTCATTAGCTCTACTATATCTAATGTATTTCTAGTGCTTATTAATGTCTCTTTTTAAGCATCATTATTTTTATAGCAAATTTCACCCATTCATTCACTTCATTCAAAGAGCACATGGTAATCAAAAAATATATTCTGAGTGACTAATTTGATGAACCCAAGCATGTATTCAGTGCCTGGTCAAACAATGTTGAATAGTAAGCTCCAGTCTACAAGGAGTTAATCTTAGTTAGAGAGACAGACAAGGGTGTGGATGGTTATAATTCTGCAATAGAGCACATTCAGAGAATTTGGGAGCATAGATTCTGGATGCCTGAGTTAGCCTGAGGTGGAAAGATGAGGAGTATAAAAGAATTTCATATTGAATCAAATTGAAAGCACATCAACAAATTATTAATATTTAATTTTATGCACTATGTTCTAAAGCCTACAAGGTACCATACTTTTCTGTGTATAAGACGCCCCTATGTATAAGATGGCCCCCACTTTTCCAACTCAAAATTAAGAAATAAATATTTTAAACATAAAACAGAACACATTTTTATTTAGTAATTACCACAGGTAATGTTCACATACCAGTACTATGATTTATACAGCATTAATCAGCCTCTGTTGCATCACTGCCCCCTTCTTCATCATCATTAATTCCAGACACATTAATTTCTTCAACTTCTATTGTATCATTGCTATCTTCTGGGTCACTGTCTATATATGTGAGATCCTCCTCATAAACTGGTGGCATTTTCTGAGCTAACTTTGTGTTCTCATGGCCAACCCTTCTCTCCTCACGAAACTGAAGCACCATTTTGCCTTTCCTTTAAAATCAATAATGTTCATTTCGCTTGCAAACATCCTTGCCTGACACTGAATAAGCTTAGTTGACACACGTAAGCCACTCAGGCGCTGCTCCATAATCCAAGTCTAAGCCTCTGCTCCCAGTTTGCCCATTGTACTGGTTTTCCTCTTAAGGCCTTCTTCTCTTTTGGCATCTTAAGGAGTTGTTCTTCCTGTTTTCTCCACTGTCTGATCATGCACTTGGTGGGAGGAGGTCTAAATTGTCTCTCTGCAGCTCTATTTTTATGTTCAAAGCTGATTACATTCAATTTGAGTATTGCAGAGTAAGACAATGGCTTACCGGTATTTAGTATCTTTTTTATTTTTTGACATCTTTATGGGCTCGGAATGCTCTGGTCCCTATTGCATCTGCACACTCTCCACCTCCACCTCCAAGTACGGCATCAGCTGACATCAGTAATAATAAGGAGCCTGTTTGACAAGGTATGGGCAGCTGCACACCCAAGTGGTTCCTTCCTCAGCTGACTTTCATGTATAAGACGCCCATCAATTTTTCAGTCTGACAATTTTAGAAAAAAATAGCATCTTATACACAGAAAAATATGGTCATAGAGTTAGAGTCAATATACCTGCCTTCAGGAGACAATATAGCTATAGATATAAGACACGCACATCAGAAAACAGAAGTATCAAAAGAAGCCCTGGCCAGTTTGGCTCAGTGGATAGAGCGTCCGCCTACGGACTGAAAGGTCCCAGGTTCGATCCTGGTCAAGGGCATGTACCTTGGTTGTAGGCACATCCCCAGTAGGTGTGCAGGAGGCAGCTGATCGATGTTTCTCTCTCAAAGATGATTCTAACTCTCTATTCCTCTCCCTTTCTCCCTGTAAAAAATCAATAAAATATATATTAAAATATATATATAAAAAGACAGTACCCGGAGAACATTAAGTGAAATGAGCGAGTCAGAGAAAGGTAAGTGCCATATGATTTCGCTCATATATGTTGAATTTAATGAACAAACTGAACTACCAAGCAAAAAACAAACACTCACAGAGAACAGGCAGACAGCTCTGGTTGGGGGATGGTGCTGGGGGTGGTGGTGAAAAGAGAGTAAAAAAAAAGAACGAACTTATGGACATGGACAACAGTGTGGTGACTTCCAGGGTAGAGAGGAGGAGAGCGGTAGAAAAGGGAGTAGGGGATAAATGGTGATGCAAATAAAAAAGATGCGCTTTTCCTCTCTGAATTGGATATTAATATACTATACTTAAGGCTATAAAGAATTTCAGAATAAATGATTAGAAATTTGAATACTTAAAAAACTCTTTACTCTCTCTGTTCATGTCATCAACACTGGAATTAAAATTAGTGAAAATTGTGATTATGATTCTTTTTTGATAATCAGGACACACATTCATCCAGCTAAAATTCATTTGCTACCATCCCCATTATCATGAACTTACAATGATTTCCATTCATTTCAAATATAATCTGGATATGGAACTATCTGTCTGTTATATTCTGTTACCTATGCTCCGTTCTGCTAAACTCTAGCTATGATCATAAGAGAGAAGATCAGGGAACAGTCCTTGTGACAGTATGTTATCATTTATGAAAAGAATGCCAGAATTAAATACATTGTTAGACATTGGGACTACTTCTGGAGAAATGTCCTAGTTTCTGTATTTTCAGACAGTATTCCATCAGTCACTACTTTGCACTAACACCCTTTTTTCCTGTGGACCTATCAGATCCCTCTATGCTATCTTATGTCTCCTTTTGTCAGGGCTTCCAAATGGGGTGAGCTGGCTGCCACATGTGTTGACCAGGTTGTTCTGCTCCTGCTGCCCTTCTCTACTGCTATGCTTCATGCTCTTTTCCAATTCATGGAATCTTCAGCCTGCTACATTTCTTCCTCCTTTGGACCCACAGCCATGCTCTGAGCCTCTGAAATCTTCACAAATCCTAGAGCAGTCAGCCATCTTTTGCTTAATCCAACTTCTCGCTCACTTACAGGCCCACAACTTGACCTCGCTCTCTGGGCAAGGAGCTGGTTCCTTTTAAATAATTCAAGTACCAGACGATTTCACTCATATGTGGAATCGAATGAATAAAATGAACTAACAAGCAAAATAGAGACAGACTCATGGACAGACAGCAGGCTGACAGCTGTTGGGGGATAGGGGGTGGGCAGAGGCACTGGGTTGTGAGGAGGATTGAGTCAAAAAGAAAATAGAGAAAAAACTCACGGACGAGGATAGCAGTGGGGTGAGAGCTGGGGGGAAGCAGGGAAGGCAGGTGGAGGAGGGTATGGGGTGATAAGTGGTGATGGACGGAGACTTGACTTGGGGTGCTAAACACACAATACAGTGCACAGATGATGTGTTGTAGAATTACGCACCTAAAACCTGTATAATTTTGTTAATCAGTGTCACCCCAATAAATTCAATAAAAAAGAAAAAAGTTCTCTCTTCGTTCTGCTTTGTCAGTTGTTGGGAAGAATATTTTCATGAAGTATTTTATGCCTGTCTAAATGGAGTAAAAGTGTTCACTAACTAGAACTGACAGGACAAATT
The DNA here is from genome assembly GCA_004026665.1 of Murina feae. Lineage (NCBI taxonomy): Eukaryota > Metazoa > Chordata > Mammalia > Chiroptera > Vespertilionidae > Murina > Murina feae. The sequence continues at coordinate 23,673 of PVJC01019948.1, read as the reverse complement.
CTGAAATAAATAGGACTATTACAAGTCAGCCATCACCATAGGAGCAAGTAAATTACTTTTGATCCCACAAAATTGTATGTACAAAGCTCAATCTAGTTTTCTTTTTTTGCCTTTAATAAGTATTGGTTACATACTAGTAATACATCATCCTTATAAACAAACCCCAAGATATGCTTTTACCCACAGGAAAAGTTGCTAAAACTTCCTCCTACCAGTCAATCACATATTACAGGAATGGTTTAAATATAAATGTTGACATAACAGATAATATTAGAAATTTACTTCCTCATATTTAGGCAGAAAGTCATTAAAAAAGGAAGCCCCACTATAGAAAATAATGACTTTAAAGTTTTTAGACAAGAATACATTTTTTTCCATAGTATTTTCTTTGGATTTTTAGTAATATATAAAATTTTAGAATAACGAAACACTGTCATTCATTTGGGGGCAATAGAATTTTGAAGCACACAGCAACAAACTTACATTCCAATATCACCAATCACATAATGACCTAACTTGAGGCTTCTATACAAACAATCAATCCAATACTTATTTCAAATATTTAAAAACTGTGACATAAGTTCTGTTTATTCATTCGTTCGTTCAACAAATACTTATTTAGCTTCCACTAAACGGTAGGCAATTTCCTAAAAAGTGGGTTTTGAAAAGCAGTGAAAAGACAAGCTTCCTATCCCATTGAAGTTAGATTTGGTGGAGATCTAGTCACCAGCAAGTCACCTAAATGAAGACATAATTTTAGTTGGTGGGACAGTCAATAAACAAGAGCCGATCAATATATCAGCTACTCATGAGAGTTAGAAAGAATGAAGCAGGTTAAAAAGAACGCCGGCAGTAAGGAGAGAGTGGCATGACTCCATGGAGCATGGTCAGGATGGGCCTCTCTGTAGGATGACATCTGATCAGGACCAGACAGAGTGAGGGGAGTGGGTGTAGGGAAGGGCATTCTCTAACAGTGTCGACAACGCCAAGGTCCTGTCCTTGGAACCGGCTGGGAACGTCCACACAGCAGCTGCATAACCCTCATCGCAACCACACCAACCTCTCCCAGTGCTTATTTTCATGAAACATTAGCATATATAATTAGACTAATTATTAAATTACATGAATGTCTTGGGTGCTATGGTAACAGCACAATAACTGTCTTTGAGCTAGTTAGTATTAAGTAAGCTTATCAATCCTACCTTAAATTAAGCATGTTATAAGCTATAATTAAAACATACAAAAATAGCTAAGATGAAATTAAAACTAATGTATTTGGAATGTAAAAATTATTAAGGCCAACAATTTACCAAAAAGTGGACAAATTTTAATACTAGCAAAACCTGATAGACTATTTAGAACTATGTAGGGTCAAGTACTATTTGTCTAATGAGGTAGGTAAGAAAATTAAAACTAGCCATTGCACTAAACATACCAATGACACTAACAGTTATTTAAAATATGGTTTGAAAGCATTTGATAGGCTGCCTCCTGCATGCCCCCTACTGGGGACTGAGCCCACAACAAGGGCATGTGCCCTGAATGGGAAGTGAACCGTGACCTCCTGGTTCATGGGTCTATACTCGACCACTGAGCCACACACCAGCCAAGCAGCATTTGCCATTTTTAATATGTTATACTACATTGTAAAGGGAGAAGTTCTATCTTATTCTTCTCACTTGCTATGAATGTGAACTTTTACAGAATGTGAATTTATTTTATCTCTGAGATAAATCAGTCAAGTCAGCTCTTCAGGCACAGCAGAGAGCTCTTATGTAACACTTCTATTTTTCTAACTTTGGACATAGGGAAGACAAAAGGAAGCTAGCAGCAAAAATACACAGGCACACAAAGTGAAACAAAATACCCTGCCAACACCTATATTCATAATAGCTGTGAAATAAAAATGTAAATAAAAGGCAACAATTAAGCAAAAGGCCCTTGAGGGATATAACTCTCATACTCTCCAGGAATTACTGAGGACTTGTACACTTCTATTTCTCCATCTAACTCTGAACATTTTCTTCTGAATAAAATCAAATGACATGGTTAAAACCAGATTTTATTATAGTTCATGGGACTATGTTTATTTTAATAAGTGTCACTAGTTAATTGAGCACTTATTATATATCAAGCTCTGAGCTACATGCTTTATGAGTATATCTAATTTCATGCTCAGGGCAACCTAACTTTATGGTTGAGAAAAGTGAGGCTATGTGTGAGGAGTTAAGCAGCTCGACCAATCTTGCATAAGACAGGGCTAGTATTTGAACCCAGGTCCGTCTAACTCCAAAGCCTGTATTCTTAACCACGTTGTATCTTGCTTTCTGGTTATGAAGGTGTCCTTAAGGAGAATAAAATAAGGTGGCTTGAAAGTAATTTATTTTTTTCATCCTGCCCAAGAATATGAACATGTCCACCTTACTTTCCTTCAGAGAGATTTAATTTTAGGTTTAAAACAAAGAGTCAAAAGGAACAGACTTCAGAGCTGAGAGAAACCGAAGGAAAGATGAAGAAATGAAGGAGGCACGTGGCTACAGCCCTAGAGCAACAACTTGCCTGCAGAACTGGCTACAGCCCATGTTCTTACGGATGCTTGAGAAGGAGAGAGGGGATCAGACATTAGGTGATGTGTGTGCTCTATTGTTATTAAAGTGGTTTTTACTCTGTTTCATAGCATACATGTTTACTTTTCCTTCTTTTTTAAAAATATATTTTATTGATTTTTTACAGAGAGGAAGGGAGAGGGCTAGAACTAGAAACATCGATGAGAGAGAAACATTGATCAGCTGCCTCCTGCACACCCCCCACTGGGGATGTGCCCACAACCAAGGTACATGCCCTTGACCAGAATTGAACCTGGACCTTTTAGTCTGCAGGCAGATGCTCTATCCACTGAGCAAACTGGTCAGGGCTATTTTTCCTTCTTTTACTAGTGTCTCAACTCAAAGGTATAACTTTTTTAGGGTTTTTCAGTGGCTAAAACATACTGCAAATTACTGTGAGAAAGCCAGGATTTGAAGGCAGGAAGTCTGACCCCGGGGCTCAAGTTCCTAAACCTTGCTGCTCCTTTAAAGACTGAGTGGGCAGAGTCTTTCTGCAATGCTCACCTCAAGGAATCCTCTCAAATGAATTTCCCTAATAATCAGATTTTGGGCAAAAAAAAAAATTAACTATTTTTTATTTTAAAAAAACCTATTTGCTTCTTTACATTATAGTGTGATAACTGCATTCTTTCATCATAAAAGTACTATACATCATAGAGAATCTGGAAACTAGAAAATTTTACACATAGACGCATTATTCTATGTAGCATGTTTAATATACTTATTTCTTTCTGAATTTTCATATGCATGTTTTTAATACTATCAGAGTATAAGCAATTCTATGTGTATTTTTTTAAAATTAATGTTACATAAAGTGTACTGTTTCAGTCAGTCTTCATACTTTCTTTTCTTGCCTGGAGAAAATTTGAATAAATCCTGTCATCTCTATGTTGCCCCCACTTCTCCCAAAACTCTGTACATCTATATCTGCAGGAGATGCTGTGGAATGGGTGTGTGTGTGTGTGCATGTGTGTGTGTGCGTGTGCACTCATGGAGGGGTAAGGGAGGAAATGATTTGCTAAGTGATGAATTCCCAGAGGCCTTAGGAGCCATTCACATTTCTCTAATCTGATGTCTCCTTTAGCAAGTGATGAAATTGAGGCCAAGAAAGATGCAGTGACTTACCAAGGTAGTGAAAAAAAAACACTGAGACCTAAATACAAATGTCTTGGCTCTTAAACTAGTGCTTAGTCAACACTAGGAGTCCGGTGCATGAAGATTCGTGCAGTGGGGGGTGGAAGGGTGGGGTGGTGGTTTTTCAGCCCGACCTGCACCCTCTCCAATCTGGGAGCCCTCAGGGGAGCCCTCTCCAATCCAGTAGTTTCTGTCTGTCTTTGCAATCATGTGAGTGAATTGTCTGAGACCCCAACTCAGTTTGGTTTGTTGCTCACAGAATAATAGAGGCTTTTTTTTCTTTGCTTCATTGGTGGAGATTTCCTGGAAGTTTTAGGATATCTTCCCTTTAATTTTTCCAAGACACTCTGATTTTACTTATGTCTCTCACTTTTGCTTTCCCTCCATCCCCCACTGCAACAGTAACTTGCTCCAGGCTCACTTTGCTCTAGTGTCTAGGAGATCCATCTGCCACCAGAACTATAATTCCCATCATTCCTGGTGCTCCTCATGCTCTGGGCTTCTGCTTTGATCCTGGAGTTGCCATCAGAACTACTATTCCCAGAATTCCTGGTGCTCCCTGGGCTGGAAGTGATCGAGGGAGCCATGGTCCCCTAAGCTGGCTATCCTGTTCTGCTCTCTGCCTGGCAACCGTGGGAACCACGTCCCCCCAAGCTGCCGGCTCTCCCATTTCTGCTCTCTGCTGGTGTCTGTGTATGCAAATTAACCCACCATCTTTGTAAGGTTAGTTTGCATATTCACTCCTGACTGGCTGGTGAGCATAGTGAAGGGACGGTCAATTTACATGTTTCTCTTTTATTATATAGGATAGGATAACTATTATTGCACCGTCTCCACCTGGGCTGTTAGGACTGTAGGGCAATACAATCCTTAATGGCCACTTGTAAGCTTTCCACCACAGGAGATCAAAAGACCAGAAAAAATTCGCTGGACCTCAGGAGTCAGACCATACAAGAACAGAAACTGTCCTGAAGGCACATGATTGCCCACTTGCATTCCAAGCCCACCAGCGCAGCCCCCAGACCCTCTGCTGACAAGAGTTTCAGGCCAGTGATTCCACATAAGGATGAAACTCCAGCTCCCAGGTGTTGCCATCATCCACCCAATGGCCCCGTGGCTCAATGCTGTGCAGCCCTTCCATTCGGATATCCCATCCCCATCCCCTTTCCTTAAATAAATTCCATTTTTCTTTAATCACCATCTGACATGGCTATTTAGTCTGCCCATATGCACCATGTTCACCTTTCACTTCTTAAACTCTCACATCTCTTGGTCTAGCTCCTTTTGGCCAAGACCCAATTCAGCTCCATGTATCAGAGGAATGAACGAAGAATCAACATCTTTAAATAATCCAAATTTTTCTTGTCCTCCCAAAGTGCTCAAGCATTCAGCAAGCCCAAGATTTGTCCTTGTTAACTCAGGGTTAATATTTTAAAACTTCTGGATGTGTGCAAAAGAATAAAAAGCATCCTTGTGTCAGTTCATACTACAAAAATTTTATAGTAAGATGTGGATTAAGAAAATGAAACTATTCTATAATGGTATCCATAAAGTCATTATAAAATTGTACAATGTTCCTGAATAGTTTTCACTAAATTTTTTAAAAAGTACCCCAACTTAATTAAGGTAAGCCATAATATGGTCTGTGGTTTCTGAAAGAAAATGAAGAAAAAAAGGACCTCATATTCCTTCCTTAATTTTTTGCCCTAGAGTGCCTTTGTTTAAGATGCTCAGATGTGGCATTGAAGGGGGTCTAAAAACCAAAAGAAAGCAGTTATTTGAGGCATGAAAAGTAAAGAAGAAAATAATGTATATTAAGATGTTACTCCCCTGAGGAAAATCTTGAGAGTACAAGGGTGCTGAATGGAAAGCCACATTTCAGGTTAACATTAAGGGCTAATTTATTACGGGAACAATCAGAGAAGTTCTGCAAAGGAGTCAAGTCTGAAAATGTTTCTATCATTATCTCATAATTTATCAATCACTAGTAAATTAAAACGAAAAACAGAGCCCTTTAAGGACTTAAGTCAGCATACAGAAAATGACCTAAATATGAAGGTATTTGGAAAAAGAAAGTTGGCTTTTTGACTTCCTCTTTTTATTGTTCTACAATGACTATATCAATGTTTATCAAGTACCACAGATGGACTTCTCTTCTGAAAAGAAGCTGTATTTGGACAAAAAAAAAATCAATTATGTATGAAGAACCTAGCAAACACTTTGTCAGAAGTTTTGAGAAGGCAACAAGAAGTGGGGTTTCTGTGAAATCAGGATAAGCCAAAATGAGGGAAATTTAAATTGGGAATGCAAACAGAGCTAACTATAGGTTCAGGGGAAGGACAGATGCCAATACATGGTTATTTCAGAGAAGAATGTGTGGGGAAGTCAATCTAAAAGGTTGATTTAAAATGAGGAATCCATTTTTCCTGGGAAAAAAGCAGACTCGTCTTTTCTGTAAGGCCTGGATCCTCCAGGCAAATGCCATCCTTAAAAAAAACACACAAGATTTTCCTTCCCTCGGTTATCAGACTGTCCCTTAAATGAGTTGAAGATCACAAACCGTAAATTAGAAATAAAACAATGCAACTTTATTAGAGTGCAGTGGTTTCACTTTATGAGCAAATGCCTTGTCTGAATTTTAATTATGTCACTAAAAGTTTCCATGGGCATGACAGAAGTGCCTGGCTGGCCTCTCTCTGGGAGAGCAGGATACAGAAATGCAGCCTGCTTGGTGCTGGCCCAGTTACTAGTGGGAGCTGAACTGCTGTCCCTCCCTTACAGCAAGAGGTGGGCCCAGTGCCTTTTATACCCTGTGATGTAAATTAAATAAAGACTTCACATATGACAATTTCAAAGTATTTCAATACTTCTATTAACATGTGTTTATGAATCTACATAAAAAGGAAATTTATATGACAGTGATAAAAATACAACTTTATCTTACCAAATCTTAACTGCATAAGTACTCCATCATTATCTAGTCATGAAGTTTTCACTCACTGTTAACTATAAGAAAACCAGTTGCTTGCAGATTTCTGATTGGTCCTGGTCAAAATACCTCCACATATCTGTGATGGCCAATTTAATTTTTTTCCTCCTTTGCAACTGCAGATTTAATTGTTCTAACTGTCATTTGCTTTATTAGTTCCATTGTATTTTGCCTTTCTTTTGGTTTAGAAAATATCATTTGAATTAGGAAAATGTTATTTGATAAAAACGGGGATAGTATTTCTGAGATTTAAGTTAATACTGTTACTTAGCCACTAGGTTATGCTAAAGGATAGCCCATTTGTTCAAGAACACGGCTGTCTCCCAGCTACCTAAGAAAGCAAGCAAACTAACTCAAAAGCTGGATATGAATTATTTAACCATTTAAAATCAAGCTAGTAATTCATTTAACAGATTTATGAGTTAGTTTATATAATTACTTTATATGACATAGTCCAAAAGAATAAATGAATGCTTTTTAAAATGTATTTTACCAAATATGTCTTGTGGTAACGTCTAATTAGATTTTAAAATAATGAAATCATAATTATGCTTATTTTATCCAAATTAAATATCTATTTTCATTTGCATGTAGTTAATTCTATTTTTATAAACTATAATGTACACAGTCATAGACTGATTAGTTATCAGAAACATGAGATTTAAGCCAGATATATATTTTTTTCTCTTTCAAAAACAGGTCATGTTAAAATGTAAACAGTTGAAAGCCAAACACCATTTATTTTACTTATCTTAGGCATTTTTCCCATTAAAATCATACTCTGTTCTGTATAAATTATGCTCAGAACCCTTTCAGTTTCAGCTTACTCCCATTCTCACTACTTTTCCCTGAAAATTCTAAGGAGCACACTGCTTTCATGTTCATCATTAGTCACATCTGTCCTTGATTGCCTGCTGGGAGGCACTGGGGCTCAGACAGGCCTGAGAAGCTCACAGTCTATCTGGGAACAGTATAAAAATATAGATAACACTAATAAAAACATTTATTAGGGACAATACAGGGGCCACATGTGACAAATGAGTGAAACAGGGAATAGGTGCTAAAACCGTTCACATGAGAAAGATATACTTATGCCTACTTTATTAAAACAGAAAATAGGTTTCATGATTAAAGCCCGAAAGGATTTCAAAGGCTACTTCTGAAAACGCTCTGAAGACAGAGGCCCATAACCCTCCTATTTAATCTACTTGCTAACTCAAACTGTAAGAGTTTGCCATATTTTAAAGATATATTAATTTTCACTTGAGTTGTCTCTTTTTCAATTATTCATTATTCATCTGTTAATTATTCATTATAAGATGAATTATTGACAGAATACAATTCAGTCTGAAAGCAAAGTGCTATTAATCTATTATGTGCTCCTATTCAATAATTACTCTGGCATGTGATAGAGCACTTGGGAAAAAAGATTATGTTAAGTTTCTCTTCTTAAATGAATTAAGTTCAATAAAACCTATTTATGAAGCACCTCAGAAAAATATGAATACAGTTATATGTAGGTCAATTTATGTTTTCTCATAAACAACTGTACACAAGGGTGATATTCCAAATATTTAAAACTTACCACATAAGCACAGAGAGACCTGAACTGGTGGTGAAGCGCTGTACTGTCCCCACCCACAGCAATAAACTCTATTACAGCAATGCTAGAAGCTGCAATCTGGTTGATCATCATCATTATGCCCAAACACTGGTATTAAATAATTTGTGAATGACCATTATAAACTATAATTAAGAATATTAAGAAAATTATAATATTCTTAATTATGCTACATCACTTTAGAGAAATAGTACTCAAACTCCCTAATCTCAAAGTTGCACCAAAGTTGTCATTACCATCCGCAACTCCTTCCCACATACATGCTCTGTCATGTGACATTATCACCCGCAGTTCCTGCCTGTATACATGCTCTGTCATGTGATTGGTATGCCCTTCCTCCCACTGCACACCTGCTGAATTAATACATCAGAGTTCATCTCAAAGGTCATCTGTCTTATGTGATTTTCAGGACTAACTGCAGCTGAAACCACACCACGTCTCCCAGTTCTCAGTCCTCCCTTACAGCACCTACAGCTCCGTTAGAATTATTGGTAGATGAGCTTGAATCCATGACAGGCCAGTTCTTTTAGGCCTCGCTTGGTACCTCACAGACGTGTTCTGGTTTCAACAGAGTAAGTGCTCAAGACACACTGCTGCATCCATCACTGGTGAGCAGGCAGATGAGTGAGTGAGAGAATTCTAAATATGAAATCCCAGGAATTCCAACTGAAATAAGAGCTGAGTCGCATTCTTTACTTTGCATTACTACATTAAAGAGGCCATAATGTGAGCTACCCCGATTACTTGCCCCCCGTGAGATTAGTTCTGATTCTACATACACTGCCCACCCATGTGAGAAAAATGGTCACATTCCTTCCTAACACCCCTGTGTTGGGATTTGGTTGTAGTGAGTCCTGAAATGTTAACCTGAGAAAGATCTGAGTTTTTTAGAAGTCTGCTTTATTGTAATCATGAGTTCAGCCTGTTACCTCACCAGCAACAAGTGGACACAAGCCCTGGCTGAGATGATTCTGCCCCATGGCAACCCCAGGAGGCAGCCCCCCCAACTTCTGTTTTCTCCATGGATTTAGTTTTTCAATCCCACACTGGGTCTCGCTATCAAAATGAACCACATCTTAGGTTTAGTATATTCTACGTAAGTTTATTCCTGGAGACCTGAATGTGAAGCTTGTCTCAACTAGTATTGATTGTATCTTGAGAAATATTTCTTAGATATCATCTCCATATATCACTGTTCTTTATCAATATAAGTGATGTGTAATACCAATGCAATCAAGTGCCAATATTATGTTAACAATGCAAATAGTTATATTGACTAAATAACCATATATACTTGGCTCTGAAGGTGTCCACAGGTTTAAAAAATTAAGTTAACCTACATATATCATTTGGGAGTGGGGGTAGAAATACATGTAAAAGCCTGATATCCTGGCTCTCTCAGTAAATTTTCAAAAGTGATACACTGAAATGAAGTCCAATAACTCAACAGAAAAAAACTCAAGTATACACTCACCCACTGTGTTTCATATGTGGCGGTTTATCCATTCGCACTGCCAATTTGATTTTTAAGTCAGAATCCTGGCTATTTTTTGGAACTATCATTCGGTGGAACTCAGCTGACTTGGAGCTATTGGAAGTTGGGTACAGTATCACCTGTAGGAGACAAAAAAGAAAACATTTAAGTGCATAATACAAAGCATCTAAGGGTTGGAACTGAAATGTTTTCTGTACGTTTTCCTGTTTGAAAAGCAGGTGCCATGCCCAAACCTGCCTAATACACCATTTCACTTCCACCATAGCAGCTAGGTTCAACACAGACTCATTTATCTTTTCCACAAATATGTGTTTTCATATTATCACATAAGTTTTGTTCTTGTCCTGGCCAGGTGGTTCAATGGTTGCAATGTCATCCCCTACACCAAAAGGTTGCTGGTTCAAATCCTGGTCAGGGCACATTACTAGGTTGTGGGTTCCATCCCAGGTTGGGGTGCATACTGGAGCTAGTCAATTGATGTTTCTCTCATATTGGTGTTTCTCTCTCTCTCTTTCTCCCCCCTTCATCTCTCTCTAAATAGCAATAAAATCATATCTTCAGGTGAGGATTAAAAAAAACAACAACACACATTTTCTTCCTGTATCACTTCATAATGAATTAATAGCACAATGACAACAGTTGAATCCACAGTTGAAAAATACTTAATAGACACCTATAATTTCAAGAACACTCTAAATTCCTCAGGGCAAAGTAGTTCAGAAAGAAGTATGCTTTGAAATTACAGATAGCGTGCTTAAAAAGAAAAACCAATTATTTTAAGCAGCAAATATACTCATGTTTTAATATTTTCACCGTGAAACAGTATTAAAGAAAATCAACTCAATTAGAGGTACAAGAGACTGAGCACAGTACATTTTCTGCTATAGGTCAATATCAAAGAGGAATATCCCCCCCCCCCGCCCCGACTACATGTTTTCAAAACTATAAAGCTGATGTTATAATGACTAAAACAAAGTAATTATTTCTGATAAAACTGCCAAATTACCACGTGGTTATTTCACAACACCAAGGTCCACAAAGCCACCCCAAGAAGGAAAAGCTTCCTCTTCAGATGTTAGGTGCCGAATAGATTAAACAATGCCTTTTCCCCTTTTTAGTCAGTCATGACACCATTTAGACACAGCCAATACCCAAGCCTTCAGGGGTATTTTAAAATGGAAAAACTAACTTCCGAAAGAAAAAAAAAATGACATGACATGCAGTGCATTGTATTTTAAATAATTCTTACTTTAAACCAATGTGAAAAGTAAAGAAGCCTGAGATTTCTATATAATGGAAGAACTCTACCATGCTCAGGCATAGTACTGTTATGCTAAAGTACAACCTGACAGTTGAATTTGATATGCTCTGCCAAAAAGAAATCTTCATTTTTATGTATAAGTGGAATATTCACTGAGAAATCTTCCAGCCAGGCTCTTTTTCTCTCTAGGAAAGGCAACACAGTCCAAAATGCGTCTCAAACTATTCTCAACTTCCAAGTTGTTAAATGTACCTACTATTTTGAGACTTTTCTTAAGCCTGTTCTAAAAGCCACAGCTAAACTGAATCCAGCATATTTGTACCCTTGAACATATAAAGGCACATCCAAGAACAGATTAAATGGCAATTGTGATGTTTTGAAAAATTATGATCATATTCTAGGATAAGTTCTTCTTTTGACTGCTAAAATATCTGATGTAGTATTTTACAGATTCCTTCTTAAATAACAACAAATTAAAGTTGAAACTATTTGGCTCGAACCAGCAGACAAAGGGATATCATTATCAGTTTTGAAGACGAGTCCTAAAAAGAAGCAAAGAATAAGAGCTAGGTATCCTCGGGGTCTATCGCTGCTGCCTGCCCCGGCTGTTCTCGAAAACCTTTTCCCCTCCCCTCCCCTCCTCTCCTTTCCAAGTATTTTGACATGAGACTTGATTCCTTGGTAATTCTCTTTTCTATGTTTATACAAATGTTGGTTTTGTTCCAAACTCTAAAAGCCTTTTACAGAAAGGGGATATTTAAATTAAAACTTCTGACAATTTCTCATTCTCTAAATGCCAATGATGGGTTAAACAAGGTCCCAAAGTAACTAATGGCAGCTGCACCGCCAATGAAGGATCATCCCAGGATTGAATGCCATAATTTCTGCCACATTTCAGCTCCCTGATGGGTAATTCTAAATGAAGTCAGTGGAAGGATTTGCTACTTACCTCTGTTCAAATAAACAAACATTCAAGTGCTCACGATGTGGAGATACACAAAGATGAAAAGAATTTAAATGGCTCAGTCCCTCAAAAAGAGCTCATATACCCTTCTTATCAGAGCTAAGAGCTCAGGTAATATCTGGTAATATCTATCCCCAGGGGGTATAGCAGTTTTCTGATTTCATTAGTGTCTGAGTTTATTCACCATCATTTGTTTGCCTTCTCCGTTCTATCACCTGTGTAGCTAATTCCTATGTTAAATTTTCCCATTAGAAAGACCTGGGATTGTCTTGTTTTTCTGGACAGTCTCTGACTGATAATGTTATAAACACTGGCACATGTAACAAACAGAGGTACACAGGTACGAATTATTCCTATATATCACAGGTCTATTATTGCTAGTGTTTCTAAATCCTCTGTTTCAAAATAACTATAATGGCAAATAAACCCCAAACATAGCCTTAAAAATGTCCTGTAAAACAGCTTCCAGGTTCCCCAACGGCACAAGCAGAAAGTGGTCACTGTCCTTCATGTGACATAGCCATGGATGATAATAGGTCAAGGAAGAAGCTCTCATTGTAGGTATCCCACAGGGTCAAGGAGAATCAGGGACAAAGGAGTTCTTTAATCAAGTGAACACAACATGGCCCGGTGTCCTCACAGTGCCTGCCAGGACAGGATTCTACGGCTGTCACGGACAGTCATCCCAATGCGCTTTCCACTTCACCATTATTCAGACGGGAACCTTAACTGCCACTCTCCTGCCGCTGCTTCACTGCGGGGTATTGGATTTGTGCTAGGACAGGCGGGGAGGGGAGATGGAGCAGGGGGCTGTTAACTTGAACTTCAGTGTACAGATCACAAGGCTGCAAAGAGCCCACAGTGGGACCTGAGGGAGATGTTGGACTTTGGATTGGATGTGAGGACAGGAAGAGACTTTGGGTCATTTCCCTGGAGTTGAAGCAAACAGGTGTGTAGGAGAGAGGGTAACACAGTTATTATCCCTGGCTACAGGGATGAACTATGGCAGCTTATCAAACTGGCTACCGGGACGCACGTTCCCACTCGTGTAGAACTGCTGCTGGGAAGTGCAGAGTCAGCCAAGGGCCATATTCTCCAGCTCCCCTTGCATCTAAGTAGGGACATGGTTCTAGCCAACGGAATCTGAAGACAACTGATGAAGTGCCACTTTGGGGAAAGATGATTAAGATATGAATATGCCTTCTTCATCCTTCTTTACTAAACTGCTAGCCAAATGCAGAGGACTCCAATGCTTTAGGACACGAGAGCCATGGAATGGAAAGCCAGGGCCCGGTCACCCAGCGTGTGAAGGAAACCTACCCGTCCAGCAGGAGCATGCACACTCGGCTGTTACTCGGGCGCTATTGTTTCAAACAACGGCAACGATGCCATCTGCTTGTTACAGCATTTGGGAGTATCCTCACTAGTACGTTAACAGGGAGTTTTGCTTTATAAGTCTTTTACAAGTAAATAAGTGCTTGAAGAATTTTATTTCATGATATATCGTTCTGTTTCATAGGACTTAGTTCATGTTCAGAGAGGTGTCTCTGATGTTGATTGTACAACAATTAAAATATTTAAAATATAAAAATTTACTAAGGATTCTTCTGTATTGTAGGTTTGCATCTAAATTAAATTATATCTCTGTACAAAATAGTTAGCTTCTTATATTACTTAGCAACACAGTTTTTTTCCCCTATCCTTTTATCTTAACCTTTCTATTCACACTCAGTCTCATATTTTATTTTTGTCAGCAACACTTTAAATGTCTTGTCACTTAGCATGACAACACATTTTATGATTTCTTATCTTAAATTGAGAGCCAATGTATCTTCTTGATAATAAAATGTCAACATTGCTTGTCATCTTTGCTAAGGTGTAATAAAAAATATGAAATGGTTTTTAGATTTTGTTTAAAATTGTCAAATTTAATTTATAGGAAGAAAAATTTAAAAATGAAGTGTAAGTATATGTATATCCATAATATTTAGAGCATATGGGGTCCAGAAAGATCTTTCTCTTAAAAGGAGACTTATGTAATACATTAAACAATAAAGAATTTAAGTCTATGTTGTTCATTATATTCCATAAATGAATGAGATCATGTGATATTTATCTTTCTCTGACTGGCTTATTTCACTTAGCATAATGCTCTCCAGTTCCATCCACACTGTTGCAAGTGGTAAGAATTCCTTCTTTTTTATAGGAGCATAGTATTCCATTATGTACATGTACCACAGTTTTCTAATCCACTCATCTGCTGATGGGCACTTAGGCTGCTTCCAAATCTTAGCTATTGTAAATTGTGCTGCTATGAACACAGGGGTGCATATATCCTTTCTGATTGGTGTTTGTTTTCTTGGGATACATTCCTAGAAGTGGTATTACTGGGTCAAATGGCAGTTCCATTTTTAATTTTTTGAGGAAATACCATACTGTTCTCCACAGTGGCTGCACCAGTCTGAATTCCCTCTCTAACACTTGTCATTTTTTTATTTGTTGATGATAGCCATTCTGAAAGGAGTGAGATGGTACCTCATTAATGAACAAAAATAGAACCAGAGACATATAAGCATCGAACAGGCTGTGCAACCAATGAGGGAAGGCAGGGGGTATGGGGGTAAGAGATCACCCAAAGGACTTGTATGCACGTATATGAGCAAAACCAATGGATACAGGCAGTAGGAAGGTGAGAGATTCTGCTTGGGGGTGGGGGTGGCCGGGGAGAGGTTAGTGATGGAAACAGGAGAGTCATGAAATACTTTAAACCAGTGGTTCTCAACCTTCCTAATGCCACCACCCTTTAATAGAGTTCCTCATGTAGTGACCCCCAACCATAAAATTATTTTCATTGCTACTTCATAACTGTAATTTTGCTACTGTTATGAATCGTAAATATCTGATATGCAGGATGTATTTAGGTGACCCCTGTGAAAGGGCCATTCAACCCCCAAAGGGGTTACAACCCACAGGTTGAGAATTGCTGCTTTAAACAACAAAGAATTTAAATTTAAATTTAAAAAAGTAAATAAAGTTGTTATGTATAAAGAAAGAATTTAAATTTAATAAATAAAGTGAGGTGAAATAAAAAAAATAAAAAAAATATACTTGCACAATCAGGCACCTCTCCACTGTTTTCCTCCTATTTAGATAAATTACTTGAAGCCAAACCACATGCATTTGTGTAGATATAAATTAGTTGAACTTTGTGACCTATAAATACATGTCTTTCTAAATTTATAAACTGAATTTTAACAAAGACCCAAAAAACTAAAAAACTAGGGGTGGGGGTAATCTAGAAGAACTGAGAGGGGTTAGATAAGTTCTCTGCCTTTCCCCATAAGCAGCCTAGAGAAAGCAAAATAGTTGCACTGTAATCCAATCTAATAAAAGAGTAATATGCAAATTGACCCTCACTCCAGTACACCTAAGCCATGCCCACCAGCCAAGCCACGCCCACCAGCCAATCAGAGCAACTGTATGCAAATTAACCCAGCCAAGATGGTGGCCAGCAGCCATGGAGCTAGAGCAAACAGGAGGCTTCCATTACACCTGCGATGGAGGAAACTGCCTGCCTAGGCCAGCTCTGGCCTCTACTCAAGGCAACAATGTTTCAATTATAGAAGCCATGGAGCTGAAGCAAACAGGAGGCTTCGTTGTCTGCTTAGGCCTCAGCTCAAGGCAACAAAGTTTCAATTATAGAAGATAAATAAACCCCAGAAACCTGATTCCAGCCAGGCTCGCAGGGACACTGGGTCAATGGGAGCTGTGGGGAGCCTGAAAATGGCCCTCAGCCCCTCACCCAGGCTGGCCACACTCCCATGGGGTGAGGGTTCCCACTGGGGGCTTGGCCAGCCTGCAAACAGCCAACAGCTCCTCACCCAGGCTGGCCAGGCATGCCAGCAGGTGGACATCCCCCAAGGGGTCCCACACTGCGAGAGGGCACAGGCCGGGCTGAGGGACCCCCCCTGAATGCACAAATTTTTGTGCACTGGGCCCCTAGTAGTAAAATAATAGAGAAACACATCTGGTATAATTCTATCTCAAAGATGAGTACAATGAGCAATTCTTCAAGGAATCAGGACACACTCACATAGAAGAATGACTGATCATTTGGGAACCTAAACGGACACCCAAGATTTATAAAGCCAAACACATGGGAAGGGACTGAGACATAAATACATGAGGCCATTTCAGTGGAACCATTTGAACAGTGGCAGCCTAGAAAAGGGCACACCATGTGATGCTGACATTCTCACCTCCACCTTTAGTTCTCAAAGCCTTCCTCCAAGCTCTTTCTTTGTTTCCTGGGCTAACCCTCAGTTGGTTTCCACTGTTTGCCATGAAAAGAACTTGAACCAATACAAATGCTCACTACATTTTCTTCCATGTCAATTCCATATCTCATCAAAAGATAAGGAGAGAGAACCCCGTGGAACATAGCTTTAAGGATTAGGAAAAGGAAAAGAACTCTGTAACTGAGACCAGAGGCCAAGGAAGCAGATGAAACAGCGGGAGGTACACTATATTCAAGGTTGGCTGTGTTTCAGGGAGTAGAAACTGGCCAAATGGTCAAGCAGTTAGAGTGGGAAGGCTACTGCTTGGCTTAAAAGAGAAGTCATGAGAGATCTCCAGCAAGAGAAAATTTAGGTGAGGTCAGACTACAATGGCTTGACAAAGAAATCTGTTTGAGGAATAGGGGAAGACTTCCATTAATTCTTACATGAGCAAGACTGGGCAAGATGGACAAGATCACTTTAGTTAGAAAGAAGAAACCTTGTGTTCAAAGGCAGAGCAGAGTGAGGATATGACCAGGTAGGTTGAAGAGGTTAAGGAAATGAGAAGGTTGTACTGACAGATGAGACCAATAAAGAAGTCTAGGAATAGACTGTAAAAGAATGTGTTTAGTTAAGGAGTTTGTATGTCATCCCATAACATGCAGTCAGAAGATGCTTTTAAGTCAATAAATGATAATCAAATTTTCATACTTTTAAGTAAAGAATAATGCCCTTCTACTGAGCTGTGGGAGTCATACTCAGTGTGTGGTCAGACATTCTAACATTCACATAAGAGATGAATTGGCATTAAAAATTCATCCTTAAAGTAAGAGTAAGAAAAATGTGATTAGCTAAAATCCTGTTTCAATTTGTGATTAAAAATCATTTTTGCTGACAAGCAGATATCCTTAAGACACAGGGTATTTAAAGGAAATGGCCAGGAAACATTTCTCCAGATGAGTATAGGTATTTCTATGAGAAACCTTGATTCGGTTTACATCTTTCTCTTTCACATTCGACTGACAAGAGTTTTTACAGTTTAGCAAAGATTCTCAGTGACTATTTCTTATAAACCTTTCAAGTACCTCCTTGAGAAAGTATGTGTTGTGAAAGGACTAACTGAATTTACTTCACTTCAGTAAATTTTTATTTAGCACACTAGAGGCTCGATGCACGAAATTCTTTCAAGAGTAGATCTTCACAGCCCTGGCTGCCTCGGCTGTGGCCCAGCCTCTCACCCACTGGTTGTTCTGGAAGGTTGGTCCACCATACAGCCTAATTAGCATACTAGCTCTTTATTATATAGGATGTTAAAAACTAGCATATATTTTCCCCACTATCAGAGCCCCTATATTTTCAGTGTGGAAAAAGATGAATTGGATGATTTTTCTAAGAGAAATCTGCAGCCCTTTTAGTAACATTTTCCAGTGTTCTATACACTTGAGGTTGTTTAAATTACTTCTTCTTTGATTTAATATCAACGCTTCCTGTCCTACTGCATTGAAACAAAGAACACCTGCTCACTCTCACTAACACAACGCTCTTTTGTATACTGAAAGATTAGCCATAAGTCTTCTGTCAACCCTACTGTCAGTGGGCTAAATCCTGTTTTCTTTATTTTGAAAGCTGGGAAGAATCCTAGAATTTATAATATGATATTGATCAAACTTCCAACCCCTTACTAAATGTTTTCCTGACCTGAGAGAACCACACAAAGTACACAGTACATTTTTATGAGGTCTTTTATAAAAAGAAAAAGAAACTGAGTAAAAAGAAAAAAAGGGAAAGTACTGTCTTAATTATATTCTTTTCCTGGCATTAGCTTATTAAAAGACAGGGATTAAAAGTTTGTTAGTTGGATGACAGGGACTGAGGAAAGGCCATGGAAAAGAAAAACCAAGGTGCAAAAAATTATTCCCAAATCTTTTTGACATCTCTCCTTAAAAATAAATCATCACATGAAGGGGCTCTTGGAATGCATTTAGCAGAGTATGCTACTTGAGGGCAGAAGCTAATCTGTGGCTCACAGGGTAATTTAAACCAGTATCTTTAATTAAGCCATTTTTCACCAGGGTTCCCTTCAAATACTATAGTAGACATATTTTTTTTGGTTGCTTGGTTGGTTGACTGAATGGATGGGTATTTAGAGAAATTAGAAATAAAAATGCAAATGTAAAATTTTTATTTCACTGAAGTAAAAAGCACAAAAGGCCTGTCAACTAAAGTAATGCCAAAATTTGGAAAATGACAGTAATAAATGCCAGAATTCAGAAGCCATTTATTTACCAGTCTCTAACTCTAATCTTTCCATTTCTGAACTGTGACAGATAGAATAAGTCGCCCAAAGATGCCTATGTCCTAATTTCCAGAACCTGTGAATATGTTACTTGACATGAGGAGAATTGAGGTAGCAGATGTAATTAAGGTTGCTAATTAGCTGACCTTAAAATGGCAAGATTATCCTAGATTTTCCTGGTGGGCCCAATCCAACGATAAGGTTCTTAGGTATTGAAAAGGAAGGCAGAAGAGTGTGTTGGAATGACTGTGAGAAATATTGAACATTGCTATGCTTTGGAAACAGAAGGGGGCCATGAGCCAAGGAATTCTGGCAGCTTCTAGAAGCTGAAAATGGTAAAAATTGCATTCTCTCCTAGATCTTCCAGAAAGGAACACAACCCTGCCAACTCCTTGATTTTAGCCCACTGAGATTCATTGCAGACTTCTGATCTCTATGACTGTAAGTAATAAATCTGCATTCTTTTTAGCCACTAGTTTTTAGTGACTTGTTAAAGTTCAATAGAAAACTAATACACAAACAATAAAAGCTGAAACGACATCATAAAAGAACAATGAAAGCTGAGATTTGATAATAAAAAACACTAAAATTACTTTTCAGATCTTTCCACTAAATGTGTAATTCAAAGATATCTTTACATATACATTTCTATCATTAGCTTTTTCTGATTACTTTAATGCAAGGTTTTATATGTTTGTATGTGTATGTAAGATGATTTCTCTCACATTCCTAAAGCATTCTGCTTGTATGAAATCTTTTGGAAAAAATTTTTTTTCTCACAAAACTGTTAAGTTTTTTCACTCAGTTAAACAATGTTTTTAATTTCCTTATCATGAATATAAAAATTTGTAAACAGATGAACAATGAGGCTGAATATTTTGGTTACTAGAACAGACACAATCATGCATATATTTCCAACAAATTGCATATACCCAAATGATCAAGACAAAGTCTTGTCAACGTCTTCCCTTGAAGATTTTGAAAGACATATTCAGGTTTGTAACTGTATTTTTGTCATGACTCAATTAAAAGTACTGGCCTTTATTCATGTTCACATATCAGTTTTATTCCTTGTAAGGTATCAATTTCATATTTCTCCTTAGATGCAGCATATATTCCATCACAGCTATATACGTATTTTTAAAGACTTATCTAGACAGGAAAGCCTATTTTATTATTCTTGATTGATTCCCCTCCGCCATAAATTAAGAATAGCAATAACCTTTATACTTCCTTACCAAGACAGTTTCTATGAGGGCACTGCGCAAGTAACTTTATCATGTTTCTTTTTACTACTCTGGTTATAATACATGGAATATACAGAGAACCTTTCAACTGAGTGTCTCAGAGTGTTTTTCAAAATTTAAATTAATTTTCACATCATTCTTAAAAGTAGGCATTACTCTTATTAGATAAATAACTTTACATTGAAGCTAAAAATTAATACCTGTAAGAAAAATTACCTCAAGTTAACAATAGACACTTTCAATTTTACATCCCCTCCCTAATCCCATGCATTATTCCATTAGTTGTTTCACAAACATTAGGTTAACAAAGTTGACATTGTTCTCACTCTTTGGTCATTAAGTACCATATAAAGATTCTTAAAGCCACGTCAGTTTTATTTCTGCCAATCTTAATACATGATGGGAAGATGTAAAGGAGTTATGTATAGTATCTACATTTTAATATCTTCAGCTGCATCCTGAAACTGAAGAGCATGAAATAGCCAATTGTACAGCAAAATGTTTTAGGATTGACTAATTTATGGATAAGTATTGCTATTTATATTAAAAACCAACTACCACCCTGAAGAAGGAAAATGAATTCTTATTCTTCATTTGAAAAAGAAATCTATGGATCTTATAATAATCACAGCCTAACAATTTGCCAAAATGACTCAGGAAAAACCTTCCAATTTGCAATTACATATGTAGCAAACTAGTCAGTAGTCATTTACATAATGAAAAAGGAAGACAAAAAGAAGAGTACGAGGTTGAGAAATTCTAGTGATACATTTCACATGCTCCAAAAATTAAATGAATTCAGAAAATATGCGATTAGGATGTCAGGGTTGGTGGGGAATAAAGGTGAGGGCAGAGGGAGAGAGTTTACTGGTAAGTGACCTGTTCATGCCCTCAGAACTCTTGCAGTAGAGCCAAAACAAGAATCAATGTCTTTTAGAAAGAGGTTTCAAGTTTCCTAGTTTATGATACTCAACTGGCAGCTAATTAGAATCCTGTGCCTTTGACCTAAGGCCTTAATTGTTTGAACTCATATCACATTCAATAAAAACTAGCAGAGAATAAAAATATATGGCTTTTAGGTACAGGTGCTAAAGACAATAAAGGTGGATATTCTTTTTTTAATTAAATTTATTGGGGTGACATTGGTTAAAATATTACATAGGCTTCATGATATTATATAGATGCCACCAAAAAAAAAAAAAAAACTAGAACTGATCAATGAATGCAGTAAAGTAGCAGGATATAAAATAAATATCCAAAAATCAGTTGCATTTTTATACACCAATGATGACTATCAGAAAGGGAAACTAAAAGAACCAATACCATTCACAAGTGCTTCAAAAAGAATAAAATGCCAAGGAGTAAGTTTAACCAAGGATGTAAAAGAGCTGTGCTCAGAAGATTCAGTCTCAGTAAGACATTGAGGAAAGAAATTGACGAACATACAAATAAGTGGAAGCATATATCTGATTCATGGGTAGGAAGAATTAGCATGATTAAAACTCAATTTTCAGATTCAACACAATTCCTTTCAAGATACCAATGGAGTATTTCACAGAACTAGAACAAATATTTCAAAAATTTGTACAGAACCACAAAAGACCCAGAAGAGCAATTGCAATCTTGAGAAACAAGAACAAATTTGGAGGAATCACTCTATCTGATATCAAACTACACTACAATGCCATAGTAATGAAAATAGTATGGCACTGGCATAAAAAAAAAAAAAAACAGACATAAAGATCAATGGAACAGAATAGAGAGCCCAAGAATAAATCCATGCCTTATAAAGTCAATTAATATTTGACAAAGGAAGCAAAAATATACAATGGACTAAAAATAGTCTATTTAATAAAAGGTGCTGGGAAAACTGAAGATATGTGCAAAAAAATAAAACTAGACCACATTCTTACACTGCACCCAAAAATAAACTCAAAATGGATTAAAGACTTAAATATTAAGACTCAGCACCATTAAAATCCTAGTGTAAAACATAGACAGTAAAATCTCAGACAACTTTTGTAGCAATATTTTCTCTGCTCTACCTCCTGAGGCAAGGAAAACAAAAAGAAAAATAAATCAGACTAATCAAACTAAAGATCTTTTGCACAGCAAAGGAAACCACTGTCAAAATGAAAAGACAACCCACTGAATGGGAGAACATATTCAGCAATCATACATCTGATAAAAGATTAATATCCAAAATTTATAAAGAACTTATATAGCTCAACAACAAAAAACCAAGCAATCCAATTTCAAAAATGGGCAAAAGACATGAATGGACACTTCTCTAAAGAGAACATACAGATGGCCTTTACACATATGAGAAGATGCTCAACATCACTAATCATCAGATAAAAACAAATTAAAATCACAATGAGATATCATCTTACTTCTGCCAAAATGGCTGCCATCAATAAATTAACGAACAATAAGTGTTTGCGAGGATGCACTGTTGGTGTAGGCATGCAGACTGTGGATTGCCACTGTGGAAAGCAATATGGAGTTACCTCAAAAAATTAAAAATGGAACTGTCTTATGATCCAGCAATTCCATTTCTGGGAATTTATCCAAAGAAACCCGAAACACTAATTTGAAAGAATGTAGGTACCCTTACATTTACTGGAGCGTTATTTACAATAGCCAGTATTTGGAAGCCAGCCTATGTGCTCATCAGTAGATGAGTGGATAAAAAACGCTGTGGTACATTTACACAAATGAATACTACTCTGCCATAAAAAAAGAAAATTTTACCCTTTGTGACAGCATGGATGGTCCTGGAGAAATTATGATAAGTGAAATAAGCCAATCAGAGAAAGATGAGTACCATATGATTTCATTCATATACTAGAGGCGTGGTGCAAGAAATTCGTACACAGGTGCGGGGGTGGGGGGCACCTTTAGCCTAGCCTGTACCCTCTCGCAATCCAGGACCCCTTGGGATATGTTCTACTGCTGGTTTAGGCCCGCTCTCGCAGGACCAGGCCTAAACTGGCCGCCGGACATCCCTCTCAAAATCTGGGACTGCTGGCTTCTAACCACTCATCTGCCTGCCTGATCACCCCTAACCACTGTGCCTGCCTGCCTGATCTCCCCTAAACACTCACCTGCCTGTCTGATCGCCCCTAACCATTCACTTGCCTGCCTGATCACTCCTAACTGCCTCTGCCTGCCTGCCTGATTGCCCCTAACTGCCTCTGCCTTGGCCCCTACCACAGCAACTTCATCCTGAAGGATGTCTAGAATATTGTTCAACTGTCTGGTCTAATTAGCATATTACCCTTTTATTATTATAGATGGAATTTAATGAAAAACAAAGAAACAAACCTGAACTATGGAGCAAAATAGAGACAGATTCCTATGTGGAATGCAGGCAGACTGCTTCTTGGGGGAGCGTGTTGAGTGGAGGAGAGAGGGGCTCAGAAAAAAAGAAAAAGTGAGATAACTCATGGACATGGACAATAGTGTGGTGATTGCAGGGGAAATGGGGTGGGTGGAGGTGGAAGAGGGCATAGAGGGGATAAATGATAATGGAACAAAATCTAAACTAATAAAAGCGAAATAGTAAAATTAACCGTTTCTCTGAGACAGGGTAAGCCACGCCCACCAGCCAATCAGAGCGGCTGTATGCAAATTAGCCCAGCCAACATGGCGGCCGCCACTCACGGACCTGAGTAAACGTTTAGGCAGCGTCCTTTGCAGCAGGAGCGAAAGCGATACTGTTTTCGGCCCTTGGCGGGCAGGCTCCGAAACATGTTTCAATAATGTAACAATCATAGAATC
>PVJC01019947.1:0-29729 GCA_004026665.1 Murina feae | reverse complement strand
ATTGCTGATTTAGGCCCGATCCTTAGGATCCTTAGGATTGGGCCTAAACTGGCTGTTGGACATCCCCCGAGGGGTCCTGGATTGAAGAGGGTGCAGACTGGGCTGAGGAGACAACCCCCCCATGCACGAATTTTATGCACCGGGCCTCTGGTGTTTTAATAAGTGTGCTTGCTGAATTAACATGGAATTTTACACAGGTGTTGTATTGGGGAATTTTTTCCCTGTTTTGTCTGGCTAGGTAATGTATAGAAGATTTATCCTATAATTTCAGTATTCCTCTGGATATAGGAAATAATCACCATTAACTCCATTTCCTCCTGTTTTTCCATATTTATCTTAAAAATAAAATATAGGGAGTGTTTATAGGATATCACAATAGGTAATTAGGATGTGATAACCTTGAGGCATCTATTTTAGGTTTTATGTGTGTAGCACTCTTCCTCTGCCTCAGTATAATTATCTGGCTAATGGCGATCAATCATTATGATGCCGATGACAGGCATTTTTCATTGTTTCCAGTTCTACTTTTTTAATCACTTACTTGACATCCTGAAGACTCAAATCCTTGAATCAATCCACCCAGCAGGAAGGTCACAGCAGCAAGTAGATGAACCAATCTCCCAGTTTGCTATCTCAAGGTTGCACTCAGAGATTGAATCCTTCCATCCATTATTTTTGCCAGCATTTTTTAAAGAAAGAGTTTTATAGAAGCGTGTCGGAAGCACTTTCATTCATTTAATGGTTACTGAGGGCTGGTCATGTGGGAAGTCCTGGGAAAGAATGCTTACCTCCTTGGGAGTGGTTTGCTGTTCAGTCACAGACAGAACCACCAATAATGTGAGGAGATGCCTCTTGACTCAGGAGCTTAAATCTGAGCACAGCATGAGCTGTTGATGAGGTCTGACTCTACATAGAGCTTGACGTACCGGACTCTCTAAGAAGCTCCAAATTCGTGTGTGTGTGTGTGTGTGTGTGTGTTAGCCAGTTTTGTTTTATAAAGCTCTCTTCTTTTGCCTTGCATTATAGTATGTTTTTCATATTTTCCCTTTTCCATCAGAAGCTTTTTAGTGTCAGGAATGGCAGTGTCTCTCAACTGTGTTCATGTCTATAAATTTAGACTGCCTAGTGCAAGGGTTTGCATGGATTCCCACATTAACTCCTCTGTGACAGTGTGAGTGGCACAGGAGCTTTCTAGAAGAGGAGGTTGGTAGTTTCCTAAAGGGAGAAGATCCCTTCACAGGGAATTCTTCCTTGCACCAAAGTGGTAAAACTAACCTGCTCTTCAATCTGTGGGAAGCATGACCCTGTAAAATTCACCTGCTCTTTTTCTGCCCTGCATCCAATGGAGAGAAACTGGTTTTAAAATGTATTCATCGGTGCTTTCTGCTCATCTTCGACGGTACTCGGGAAGAGATGACAAGTGAGATAGATGGTATTTTTCTCCTAAAACAAATTGGACAGGAGTTTGTCTGTAAAGCGGGGTCTGAATGGAAAGGCTTATGAAATGTAGCAAATCACAAGTCAGAGGATGTTATAGGAGGAAAGGCCCTTCCAGTCTCATCTGTGAAGGTATCTGTGGTCATTCAGGCTTTTCTTAGACACTCCCGGGGATGGAGAGCTCTCTCTCTCTCTCTCTCTCTCTCTCTCTCTCTCTCTCTCTCTCAGTGTGCACACTATAACTGGGTTTGGGTCTCTATGTCTGCAATCATGCAGCAATATTCCATAGATTACATTTTGACATAGCAATTTCACAGAATCAGATTATGCATGTGTATAACCTCCTCCCTGCCCCTTTCCTGTCTGCAAGGATACTAAGGTAGGCTGGAAAGGAAATGGGCCCCCTGTGAGCTTAGCTGCCACAGAAAAGCAATAACGGTTATTGGGAATTCCTGGAGTAAATTATGTTCATATGAAATGGTTTTTGCTTGTTTTTGTTGTTGTTGTTTTTTTTCTTCCGTTTTGAATTTGTCCCTCAGTGCTTATTTCATTTTCAGATGGCTCCAAGGAATGTGGGCCTTTACTTCTTTTATGCGTCACTCTGAATTTTTTCGTGACTTGCTGGCATTTTTAATAGTCAGTTCTTATAACATTACGGGGAGGAGAGTCAATATTCTTTCTCCTTCCTCCACCTGGAAAGCCCCAGACCTGGATAAGGGAAACGAGTGGCCCCAAGTCAAATTCCATGCCAGAATCACCCCCGGAAGGGCAGTTCTTAAAAGCTTTCTTAAGGGGTCTGAGTAAACCAAGTATCAGTTCATATCCTGGGAAACTGATTCCTTGAGGTGGTCCTTCCCATAGTCCTTCAGAACTGATGCCCTCAGCTTCGATGCCTCTCCCTTGGGACACACCGAGTCCTCCACATCTATACTTTCAATTTGCTTTTGGTTTGTTTCTAAATCATTCAAAATTTGATACGTGAAAGTAGATTGATCTAATTTGGGGGTGGGGATTGGGAAAGACTCCCTCAAAGTAGCAATGTTTGAGTGGATACCTGGAGGAAAAGTTAGAAGCAGAGAAAGCAAAGGCCGGAAGGGGCCATTAGCAGAGAGAGGGAAGACTAACGAGATGATGGGGGTTAAAGTCAGAGAGATAAATAGAGAATGATAACTTAAGTTTTATAGGCTGAATTTCTAATATGGGTGGGAGGTCATGATGGAAATTTGAATTCAGGACCTCAGGGCCCAAGCAGGCATTTTCACTCTTGCTATTTTTTGCAACTTCCGGCAAATGGACTGAGAATCGGTCACTAAGCATCTGGATAATAAAGAAATTTTATAGCATTCAACAATGCAGATATTGTTATAGGCTTGGGAAATGTTGTAGGTTTGAAGAATGAATGATTCTGAATACAGAGTAAAATAACTGGAAGATCATTTGAACCTCTAAATTCATATAAAACCAGATCTTTCGAATGTCAGAAAATATATTTATACAAGGAAAACCCTGCAGTTTCAAAGATGAAGTTTATTCTTCCTTGGCATTGCAGAATGATGCATAGATCTCTTACATATAAAATGGCCATCATGTTTTGTGCTCAAAGTTAATGACTTTTAGATGACACTTGGAGAGAGATTTGTGGCAATGTCTAATTGATTGGTCATGGTCCAATTTTCTGAAGAACCATCTTCGTGGCCTGGAATGAGGTAGCCTGCCAATAATCCAGCTGAGAAACTCATAATGGCAAGAAAAATCTATTCATCACTTCAATTTGAATCGAGTTTAATGCATGTTTAGTGGAATTCTACCATCCTGCCAACGCCAATTATCTCTCCCTGTTATTCTTCCCACTGAATTCGTGGGCACTTCTCCCGCTTTTTAATTTTCATCCAGCCTTGTCAGTGCTATACTCTGGAAGAATATATAGGTAATGTAAGTATAGGGACATATTTGTCATTTTAGCTTATCTTTGCTGAAAGCATTGAAGGATATATAAACTGTAAGATGGATTCATTCTCATGAGCTTTTGGATTTGGTTCATTCAGAATTAGTTCACTGGCTCCTGAAATGTACTCACTTCGTCTCTCTCCCAGTACCTTTGATGAGTCCTGCTATGGTTCAATAATTTATACTGAAGTTGTTATTTTTTACTTTTTAGCTCTTTTGTCAAATTATAGGAAGGGGAGTTAGGGGAATATTTATGAAATGTGCATATAATTGGATAGCATGAGCAGAGAGTTTCAAGAAAAGTTCAGTTTTTGCCCATGAACTCATTTAACAGTTGCCAATGAAGGTGCAAGAAAATTAAGTGTCATATTCTATATTACACGTAGCCTGAGGCTCCTTGAAGGGAAGAAAAATTACTTTCACTTTTCAATGAGCTGTGGGAAATTGCTTCAAGATCATCAGGAAAACTTTATTTCTGTGAAAAAAGCTCTGTGGTCGTCAGAGCAGAAGGATTTTACTTTGTAAAAGGTTTCTGCTGAACTAACCATTGGATCTTGACTCCATTGACCTTGGGAAGTGGGAGGATATGGAGCACAGAACTAGAATTGCAACCCCACAAAAGTTATTCTCGTTTGATAATACTGCAGTGTCACAAATATTCTGTGTTCTGTCTAAATGAATGAAACACTCAGCCACTGACCTGAATAAATGCTGTTTCTCTTTATCATAAAGACTCAGTAATAGTGTTCATACTCTTTGACCTACTTATCCAACTCATAGAAATTTAGTTTAATAAAATACTTTCAAGAAAAATAAAGTTAGATACCTAAATATATGCTTTATAGTAATAACTATAATAAAGATGGAAGCTGTTTATATAACCAATGGTAAAGAAATTACTAAATAAATTCAGACATACAGAGGAAAAGAAATATTTTGTAGCCATTAAAAAGTTTTGAGATAAACTTTGTAACTATGGAAAATTGAGTCCCATCTACATAATGTTGTATAGCAAAAATGAATCACTAGAGATAAGTACAGCTAACATTTATCAGGCCTTTTTCAGTGTGCCAAGCATTATTTGAGTACCTTACTTTCATTCATTCTCACAATAATTCTGTGAGGTAGTTACTATTATTATCTGCAATTTACACATGAAGAATCTGAGCCAGGCTGCAGAGCTATTAACTGCTGGGTCTGGAATTCAAACCCAGACAGTCTGTCTCTAGAGGTTACACTTCATCATTACTTTAATAAGATCAGCAAGCAAATGGGTATGTTCTTTTTTAAAAAATAGTTTTTATTCATTTCAGAGAGGAAGGGAAAATGGGAGAGAGATAGAAATATCAATGATGAGAGAGAATCATTGATGGGCTGCTTCCTGCACACCCTCCTACTAGGGATCTGAGCCTGCAACCTTGGGGCATGTGCCCTAACAAGGAATCAAACCTTGACTTTCTGGTTCATAGGTCAATGCCCAACCACTGAGCCATGCCAGCCGGGCTGGGCATATTCTTATTGATCATACCTGGTGACAATCTGAGACCATGTGAAAAACTGGAAGAGAATATATAGAAATAACATTAGTTAATACTATTGAAATTTGGAAGAGACACATATTAAAATTTTTCTTTAATTTTCTAACATCTAATCTAATAAAAGATTAATATGCAAATTAACCCTCACTCCATTACATCCACAAGCCACGCCCACCAAACAATCAGAAGCAAATATGCAAATTAACTAAGATGGCAGCGGCCACAGAGCTGGAGTTGCCTGGGGCAAT
The DNA here is from genome assembly GCA_004026665.1 of Murina feae. Taxonomy (NCBI): domain Eukaryota; kingdom Metazoa; phylum Chordata; class Mammalia; order Chiroptera; family Vespertilionidae; genus Murina; species Murina feae. The sequence continues at coordinate 24,559 of PVJC01019947.1, read as the reverse complement.
GGAGGAAGCCAGGGCCCTTTGGGCCCTGAGCTCTACTCAAGGCTACAAAGTTTCAATTATAGAAGATAAACCCCAGATACCTGCCTGGCTGGAACCCTGGGTTGCCAGGGGCAACCCAGGCTTCAACAGGGGACTAAGGCAACAAAGTTTCAATTATAGAAGTTAAATAAATCCCAGATACCTGCTTCCAGCCAGGCACCCCAGTAGGGACCCGAACCCTTAAGGGGCTGTGGGCAGCCTGAAAATTGCCCTCTGCCCCTCACCCAGGCTAGCCACACCCCCATGGGGTGAGGGTCCCCACTGGGGTGCTTGGCAAGCCTGCAGTCAGCCATCAGCCCCTCACCCAAGCTGGCCAGGCACACCAGCAGGTGGACATCCCCCAAGGGGTCCCAGACTGTGAGAGGGCACAGGCCGCGGGCTGAGGGACCCCCCCAAGTGCACAGATTTTTGTGTACCAGGCCTCTAGTTTTTACTATAAAAGTATGACCTAGTAATGTGTAACTTTTGAGTACTAAGTGCATATTTTATTAAACCAGGCCATTCACACATTGACAAAAGAGAGTTCTCCATCCCACATAGCCACTTATTCCATTTGAAAACCCATGTGGGGGTCTGGTATTAGATCTAATGTTAGGTAAAAGGCATCAGAGAGTCTCAGATAGGAGAAGAGTAGATGCCAGAAGAATGAGGCTTTTGTGAAAAATCAGAAGCAGCAGAATTTGCTAATATGTAGGCCAGAGAATTGTCGCCTAAGTAATCTGTTTATAATCTAGCTCATATTGCAGAAGTGGTGAGGATAATAGATATAACTGACATAGCAAAATTAAGCCAAACTCTAGGAACAACTATTGAGCTTTGATAGTATTGTGTTGGGTTGTGTGGTCATGTCTTAAAATAAAAATTTTATCTGTAAAACCTACAACTACATCCTTGGAGGAGCAGAAGTGCTCATGGTAGAAAAGGACAGAATATGGTATATACAGATAAAGGCAGCAGAAGGTAAAGTACCTTGTGAAATATGGAATATATGATTGAGGAGAAACATGTAATTTACATTAAGCTTATTAAAGATGCATTGTGGGAAAGTTGTGATTTAAAATTATCAGAAATGTTTTTAATGCATTTGAATAGCATAAACTTGTATTTTATATATTTAACTCGAAGCCTGGTGCACAAAATTTGTGCATGAAATTTGTGCACGTGGGTGGGGGAGATCCCTCAGCCCCGCCTGCACCCTCTGCAGTTCAGGACCCCTACACCATTTTCTTATCTAGCTAACCTCTTCACATTTAAAAAAATTAACTGAAATACCAAATCTCTAGAAAATCCTCTTTGAGCAAATCTCTTTACAATCTGTATTAAGTATTTTCATAGTATATCATCCTTTTTCTTTAACAGCAACTTAGAATGGATGCAATGTGCTTCTTATTCTTGCATCTGAATTTTTTCTTCTTGCTCTTGTAATAGCAAAGCTTATCCAATTTACATTTGCCTTCAAGGGCTTATATTTGGTTCAGTTTCTAATTGGCTTCCTGCTTTTTTTTTAAGCAATAAATTTGGGTTATGATAGTAAGCCTCACTTGTAATCAAGCCGGTAGGTGTCCCTATCTGAATATTTCTATAATACCTATCACTTTAGTGTACCAGAGATTGTATTCATTTATAGAAAATAATAATAAATGTCACCTGATCATTTGACCTTCTAGTAGTATTTTATAGCAAGATGTATTATTCTAATAATTTAACTATTACAAAACTGAGGTGTGCAGAAATAAATCACATTGAACAATAAAGAATGACTCAAATATCAAAGCATAGTACATTTAGGGTCTCCCTTATCCTGTGCCTCAGATATCATAGCATAGTTAGTACACAGTTCACATGGAATTCAGTTTCCTTTAAAATAGGAAGGGATCCCATACTCATGAAGCAGCTACTTCCACACATATTTTTTTAAATTTAATTCACAGCACATACTCTTTTAATTGTTGGAAAATCATTCTAACAATTGCCTCTTTTCCTCTTTGTATTATTGCCTTACATGCTGATGTCATTACTGCGCTTTTATCATCTACTTGATCTAATAAGTTTGTGAATTATTTAAGGGCAGAGATCATGACTTGAGTTTGTGTGTTCCTTGTCATGGTGCCTAAATAAATACTCAAACACCAGAAACACCAATCAGAAAGGATATATGCATCCCTGTGTTCATAGCAGCACAATTTACCATAGCTAAGATTTGGAAACAGCCTAAGTGCCCATCAGCAGACGAATGGATTAGAAAACTGTGGTACATCAAGACAATGGAATACTATGCTACTGTAAAACAGAAATTCTTACCATTTGAAACAGCATGGATGGAACTGAAGAGCCTAATGGTAAGTGAAATAAGCCAGTCAATGAAAGAAAAATACCACATGATATCACTTATTTTATGGTTAATAAAGACCGTTATAAACTGATGAACATAAATAGATACAGAGGCAGAACAGCATCGAACAGACTGTCAAACTACAGCTGGAAGGCTGGGGAGGGTTGTGGGGGGTTAAGAGATCAACTGAAGGACTTGTATGCATACATATAAGCATAATCAACGGACATAAGACACTGTAGGGTAGGGGAGGCTGGGGGGAGGTCAATAAAAAAAAAAGGATACATATGCAATACTCTTTGTAATACTTTAAGCAATAAAACAAAAACAAAAATAAAATAAATAAATAAATAAATAAATAAATAAATAAATAAATACTCAAACACCATCCAGTCCAAGTGACTGTGATGAGAGAGGCCCACTGTTGCTGGAGACCTCTGATTTTTATTTAAGGGGCCTCACTTGTTCTGCACCTTTACAGAGGGGTGAGTAGTGCCTGAGGGAATTTGAGGAAACCCAGACAGAATTCTCCTCCTAAAAGATTTTGCTAAACTGGCGCCTGGGACCACCAGGCATTTGTCCAATTAAACCCAGACACACAGCAATAACAAAGGCAGTGGTCTCCTAATGCTAATGCCTAGGGATAAAACCCCAGCCTGTAGGAACTCACCCCCATAGTCAGGACTGGGCTGCTGGGTGGACCTGGGCTGGTGCTCTTAACTCTGGGGAGAGGGATATTTCCCGTGGCTGCAGGCTAGAGGCCCTGGACTCCACACCATCACCCGGACAGGTCCATAGCTCAGGCTGGTCAGCAGAGCGGCTTCTTTGCCTGGGATCGTGGGGTGGGGAGGCCTGGCCTGTTCACCCCAGGATCGTAATGGGACCTGGCTGGCCTCTTTGTCCCGTGATGGTGGCGCGGTTTGACCTGGTCTATTCTTCCGTGTGGGCACTAGTCTGGGGGGCGTGGACCCCGGCCACCGCTTGCTGGAAACTGATTGTTTTTAACCTACTTTGGTTGCTCTGAAAGGTCAGAGCTATGCACCCATTGTTTAAGTTGAAACATTGTTAATTACAGCAAATCCCCACTTGTTAATTACATGTAAAATTCTTGCTTGGAATTTCCTGCCTAAGGATATGGTTGTTTTCTCAGAAACTCAATAAAAGACTGGTGAAGCCCAGGCATCAGTGGGCAGTCTATCCTGGTAGAGGAAGGCTCCATGCCTGGTCCCCCAATTTCCAAATTGATTCTCTTCTAGTCTCTCTCTCTTCATTTTGTTTGCGGCCTCCTTCAGAACTCGAAACCCTGAACAGGAACCCTGAACCACGCTGGATGTGTAAGGGGCTCCAACATCTGGCACCCACTGGACGTGTAAGGGGCTTCAACAACCGCTCTTAGTGCAAGTGCAAGCAGCCAAGGGGCGGGAACATCTGCTTGGCACCTGCACCCATAGGGCATTCTGGGACTCTGGCTGCTCAGGGCCTATGTGTGAGCCTACAAGCTAGGAGTGACCTGGGTCCCAAGGATGTTCCTGGGACCCAGGCCTCTCAGCACCTATATATGAAAATTAACCTGCCATCTTTTCAGGTTAATTTGCATACTCTCCTGATTGGCTGGTGAGTGTAGCAGAGGGACAGTCAATTTATATGTTTCTCTTTTATTATATAGGATAATTTAGTCAGTGCCTCCACTGACTAAAAAGCTCGTAGAGCTTTTTTAAAATTTGGAGTCTGTGAATGGGTTTAGATTGCTGCATCTTCCCCCTGAAGTTTTTCAGCACATTTACATGTATACATATGAACATTTTCAAGGGGAAAACATCTATAGTTTTTGTTGAATATTCTCAAATATCTGTGATACCACATTTATTATACTAGCATCTTCACTAATATGTTATAACAAAAGAGAAGGATTGATGGGGATTAGACAGATAGACTCTATTGCATATACTTGTAGAGGTTTTTTAAAATATATATATTTTAAAATATATTTTTATTGATTTCAGAGAGGAAGGGAGAGGAAGAGAGAGATAGAAACATCAAAGATGAGAGAGAATCATGATTGGCTGCCTCCTGCACATCCCACACTGGGAATCAAACCCAAAACCCAGGCATGTGCCCTGACCAGGATTTAAAACCATGATCTCCTGGTTCATAGGTTAACGATCAACCACTGAGCCACACCAGTTGGAGCTAGTTGGAGCGTTTTGTTGATTCTTCCTAATGTCGTGAATCTTCTAAATACGTTGTTGGAAACTCTCTGTGGAAATTAAAATAGGTAACATAAATATTTAAAAAGCATTTAATCTATGAAGATTGAAGTAGAGTGTAATGCATAGGAATTTTACACTGGGGCTATAGCTCTAACAGCTTGTGTTTGGCATAAAAATGGATCAGGAGTTTGGAATGATGTCCTGGGGTTCTTCCTGTGGATACCATGCTGCTAGCCAGTCAACTCAGCTACTGAGGTGCATTAATCAGTAGCATGGCCTGTGATGCCCTCTCAGATGAAGTCACTTCCCCAAGGACTAAGGCTCAATTAAACCTCCTTTGCATACTTTGGCAACATCTGTTCCTTGCATTTTTGGGAAATCTGTTGTCAATGTTTAGAAAGCTATGTTTCAGGTTTTAGGTAATCAAAACCTACAAGTACCAAAAATTTAAATAAGCGTAAGTCTGATTCATCAAGGCACTAGTCTCTTAAAGCAAATAACCAATGACTTAGTCTCTTAAAGCAATAACTGAGATTTAGTTCTGATTTATAACTCAGGTTTTATTGCTTTATACTCTAATAACAGCTTTATTGAGATGTAATTCACATTCATTGCTTTTTTCGAGTTCTTTTCCCTTTTGAAAGTGTGTGTGGTACTTAAAGATAGAGAAAACTGACTTTTGAGAAGAATGTGGCTAATAGAAACACTTGTGTTTATAATATAGGAGGAGGTAAGATTGTATACAGCAGAAAAAATGGAATATATTCAAAGTTTCAAATTAATTTTATTGGTTACCATTTTCCCCTTTAATGCCTCCACTGACTAATTATTGGTTTTGCTCTAGCATTTTATTATTTAGCCCATAAGGCCTAGAGTGAAATATATGTTTTTGTTAGCAACATATAACATTATATACTTGATAATCGAGTCTACTATTTCATGTTGGTTGGTGACAACCTTTCCCTGAGGTTCCTGTGACACTCTCAGCTCACATGTTGGCTATTATTTTGGAGGACAATAAATCTACTTAATTATTCCCACATGATTTTTCATCCAGTAGAGCATGTATTCAGTTTTTTGTTTGTTTAGCAAATAGTAATCAACTGTCTCATGTATGTGTGTGTGTGTGTGTGTGTTTACCTATATATATTTAATACTATGAGGGTTACACAATTAATAAGAAATTATCCCCACTTTTAAAGAGGGATTTATAAATGACCAAAGTATAAGGTATATTAAGTGTCATACTATAACAGAATGGTCTGGGAACACAAAGGAAGCAATATAAACTGAGAGGTCATAGAAGGTTTCAGGCAAAGGTAACATCTCATCATGACTTTGAAAAGCAGATAGGATTTTGATAGGTAAAGAAGGAAAAAGGGTGCTAGAATTTCCAACTTGAGGAAAACACTAATTTATTGAGCACTTCTATTTGTAAGGCCCTGTGCTAAGTGAACCCTTTTCTATGAGCTGAGTTCTTTTCCCAGCAATACCAAGGAAGAAATGGCAACCTGTAGAGGTTCATTTTGTTTTTAGGGAAAAAGAGGGAGCAAGCAGCAGAGCCATATTTCTTTTATTCATCGTTGTATGTTACACAGTAGATGGCAAACATTTTCATGTACGGCCAGATAATAAATATTTTAGTCTTTTTACATTTGCACAATCTCTGTCACAATTACTCACCTCTGCTGTTGTAACTCAAAAGAAAATCGTAGACCATATGTAAATGAATGGACATGGCTGTGTTCCAATAACAAAACTACTTACGGATACTAAAAATTGAAATTTACATAATTTGCACATTTCATGAAATATGATTCTCCTTCCACTTTTGTTCAGCCATTTAGAAATGTTAAAATAATTTCTTGTTCATGGCTCTGCAGAATCAGTGGTGAGTTAGATTTATCCTGCGGGACATAGTTTGCTAATTGCTGATGGCACATAACAGGTGCTAAAATAAATCTTGTGAAAAACAATTAATGAAAGAAACAACCTGTTCCTTGTCCAAGGCCGCTACAGTAAGTCACTCCTGGGTCCTCCATTTGACCCCAAGTCCCTGTGAATGGCCCTGACTGCAATGGAGGACTCCACAGATTGAGCAGCCAGTCACTCTGAATGCCAACACTGAGACGTATAATTTTGGACACTACTATCACGGATACTTTTTACAGATGCATCTGCTGAAAAATAACAGGTCAGGAAATCAGTTGAGGTATCAGGCTTAGATTTTGTTATTGAACCAAGAAATATTTCCAAGTCTGCTCTTGAAATGAGCAGATAGCCGTACCTTAAGTCATCTTGTTTGTCCATCTGGAAAGAGCAGAGCTTTTTGTGTTATCTCCTTTATAAACTATTGAGTTATCTTCAGGGTTCTTTTGCTTACAATAATATGAAAAAAATCCATAACTATATGAAGTGCATCTTATACCAATCTGTTAAATAGCATTGACAAAAATCCAACATGTTTGAATATACCTAACAAGATCCAGTACTCTTACAGTGACGGATACAAAGCTTTTGGCATCAGATAGTGGGCCCCAGGGACATTCTACATTTTGCTGTAAGTTCCTAGAGGTTAGGCTTCTGGAATGCTATCCTTATGGGTCTAAACGCAGAATGTGATAACCCATAGTCTATTCCAGTTTTCAGAGAGGTCTGTCTGATTTCAAAGGTTCTAAGAGTTTAATAACTATGAAGATTTCACTTAATACAGTGTAAAGAGTGGCCTTACCAAGCTCTCTCTCCTCTCTTTGCATCATTTTCTTCCTCTGGAAAGTGGAGTAATGAGAGCCACACCTTTGGGTTGATGCAGGCTTAAATGAGTTAATGAATCATTTTAATTATTTTTAACTATGCTCTTTTTAGAATTTTTGTTTTTAAAAATCTATGACAAAATTAAAAATAGAATTCAAGTATTTCCCTGACATGTTATGACATGTTATTCTTTTTGTAGCCCAAGTTTTTCTTCTTAGACCCTTTCAGATGCCACATTGAATATAACCAAATCATATTCTAGCTTCATTTTATCAACACATGTCAAAAAATATGATGTGCCAAGCCAATCTCACTATGGCTCTTAAGAAAAGTCTTTCTTCTTAAAAAGTTATTTTGTTGATAGGGTGAATTAACAAAAATATCGCTTGTTATCATTTAGTTTACTATGTGCTAGGAGAACATTTCTTCCCTCTGCAGGTTTCTGATTATGCTATACTAGAGGCCCGGTGCACAAAATTTGTGCACTTGGGGTGGGGGTGGAGGGTCCCTCGGCCTGGCCTGTCCCCTCTCGCAGTTTCGGACCCCTTAGGGGATGTCCACCTCCTGGCTTAGGCCTGCTCCCTGGGAGATTGGGCCTAAACTGGCAGTCAGACATCACTCTGGCAGCCCTGGAGCCCTTGGGGGATTCCACTTGCCAGCAGGAAGCAGGCCTAAGCTGCATTCGGACATCCTTAGTGCTGCTGAGGAGACGGGAGAGGGTCCTGCCACCACCGCTGTACTGGCAGCCATCAGCCTGGCTTGTGGCTGAGCAGAGCTCCCCCTGTGGGAGCTCACTGACCACCAGGGGGAAGCTCCTGCATTGAGCATCTGCCCCTGGTGGTCAGTTTGTGTCATAGTGACCAGTGATTCCCAGGGATTCTGCTCTTAGGGTCAATTGGCATATTACCCTTTTGTTATATAGAATAGTTATAATGATTTATGAAAACAAACCTGAATATCTTATGCCAACTTTTTAGCAAGAGCCTAACTCAAAATAAGTTATTAGTTTACATGATGGGAGGATTGATTGGTTTTATTTTCCCCAAGGGAAAACAGTGTCTCAGTTTTTAATGAAATATATAACACAGTGTTAGTGACTCTTTAGCCTTGGAAAGGAGAGTTTGCTGTAATTCCACAGAACTTTGCTCTAAAGCTCATTTCCACTGTGTATACTGATGCTTATCACTTAAGATAACTTTCTATTAAGGAAGAATAGGAATAGGATGTTTTGTTGGATGGTATCAGTATATCAGAGGATGTCTTTAGACTAATATGTTTCTCCATTTGACCCTAATATCAGTATACTGTTGCAAGAGGTCTTATTTCAGTTTTTATATATTATAAGTTTATTTCCTCTGATTTTAACTTTAAAACTCAATTTCTTATATTTCAATTCAGAGAATTCCATGGCAGCGCCAGTATTATGTCTTGTTTAGTTTAAATCAGTGCTTGTCAACCTGATTGTACCAAGAACCAAGTGGAGAGTTAAAAGAAAAAGGAAAGCTCATCCCTGCACTCATGTACATATTAATTGGTTTGGCAGGTGGCCCAGACATAAGTTTTTTTATTTTTTCTCCCTTTTTAATTATTTTTAAAAATAACAGTAGAGGAGTTGAACATGTAGTTTTGGTTAAAAACCAGTGGTATCAATGAGCACTTCTCAAATTGTCTTTTCTCTGAAGGCTGTAAGTGTGTGTTGAGGGGGAGAGGCTGGTTCTTAGCTATTTTAATCTATTTTCATGATGAATGTATCTAAATTATCTAGAACAGTGCTTAATTAAAAAAAAAAACTTGAAAAATGTGAGTGTAAATAATTAGTATCTTCCACCTAGTATAAGGTGACCAGATGTCCCACTTTTGGTGGGACAGTCCCAATTTTTAACAATTTGTCCTGCATCCTATGGCATTTTAAAAATAGTCCCGATTTTTGGAAAGAATACATGACAAGCTAGGGAATGGTGGGAAAACAGGAAGGGAAGATATGGTTTTTGGCAGCCAAGCGGTCAATGGTGTCCCACTTTACCAATGTTAAAATCTGGTCACCTTAATCTAGTACATAGGAACAGTGACTTTTGAAACAGGCCATGTGACATGAAAGTCACCCAACATATGTTATATCTAGAACAACTTCATCATGGAAAACAGAGATGAATGGAAGATATTTGCAGAGCAACTGCTACAGATCAGGTACTTCAAATCCATACCAAGGAATAGAATTATCTGCCCGTTTTACGTATTAGGTAATCAAGTCCCTGAAATTCCCTGGAAACTATGGTTAAAAAAGAGAACAGTTTGTTTAAGCAGTTCCAGGTTGTGTATTTGAAAAACTTACTCCTCTTTTGGAAACATTGAACCTACAGATTAATAGAAAATCATGGGATTTTTATGAAGAATTTAAATATTTTACTTGGTCATTGATGAAAAGGTCTCAAAATATAGAGCAGTTCTTCCAATTTATTACATTATCATCATATATAATAAAGGGGTAATATGCAAATTGACCATCACTCCAACACACAAGATGGCCTCCACAAGATGGCCAGCAGGGGAGAGCAGTTGTGGGCAACCAGGCCTACAGGGGAGGGCAGTTGGAGGGAAATCCAGGTCTTCAGGGGGGGGCAGTTGGGGGTGACCAGGCCAGTAGGGGAGGGCAGTTGTGGGCAATTGGGCCTACAGGGGAGGACAGTTGGGTGGGACCAGGCCAGCAGGGGAAGATAGTTAGAGGCAATCAGGCCAGCAGGGGAGCAGTTAGACATTGATCAGGCTGGCAGGGGAGTAGTTAGGGGGTGATCAAGCTAGCAGGCAGAAGTGGTTAGAGGCAATCAGGCAGGGGAGCAATTGGGAGCCAACAGTCCTGGATTGTGAGAGGAATGTCCAACTGCCTGTTTAGGTTTAGGTCTGATCCCACTGGGATCAAGGGGTCCCAGATTGGAGAGGGTGATGCTGGGCTGAGGGATACACACCAAACACCCCATGCATGAATTTCATAATAAAAGGGTAATATGCAAATTGACCCTAACAGCAGAACCACTGGTCACTATGACACACACTGACCACCAGGGGGCAGATGCTCAATGCAAGAGCTGCCCCCTGATGGTCAGTACACTCCCACAGAGGGAGCTCTGCTCAGCCATAAGCCAGGTTGATGGCTGCCAGTACAGAGGTGGTGGTGGGAGCCTCTCCCACCTCCTCAGCAGCACTAAGGATGTCCAACTGCAGCTTAGGCTTGCTCCCTGCTGGCAAGTGGACATCCCCCAAGGGGTCCCAGGTTGCCAGAGGGATGTCTGACTGCCAACGTAGGCCCAATCTCCCAAAGAGCAGGCCTAAGCCAGCAGGTGAACATCCCCCTCGGGGTCCCAGACTACAAGAGGACACAGGCCAGGCTGAGGGACCCCTCCCTAGTGCACAAATTTTTGTGTACCAGGCCTTTAGTTATGTAACATTATTTCAGTGTCTCCAGCCAGATATAAAAACTATTTTGAAAATTTATTAAATTGAGTAACTTTTAGTGCTTAAGACATGTTTAACTGAAGGCATTGTGTTAATCACTTCTTTTGTCCTCAAAAAAGTAGTTTTTGAAAATCTTTTTAAAAATTAACAAAGTGATCAGGAGCTCAGTTGCCAAGGGAATTAAAAGCAAAGTTCATTCTTCCCCATCGCCAACTTACTTATACAAAACAAATGTCAGAGGCAGCTCCTGGGGAACTTGTAATGCTTTAATTTACATGTATGGAGTCAGCACAAAATTAATCACAGTCTAGCACCAAGGTTTGTTAGCTAATTGCTGGGTTTTAATGTTAAGCATGGGAGTGTGAATTTTAACAACACTATTTAAGAGCCTCTTTGGGAGCCTGCTCTTTCCATTCCTCTTGGAATACTGAGGGTTTCAAGCTATTTTCCGAATACATTTTCTAATTCTTAAGTGGTTCAGGTGGTAGCCTCTGTTGTCTTCGGCATTTGACCCCCTCCTGATAAAATTCACTGTTCACCTCTCAGAAACACAGTCCAAAAGGTAGAATTCCCATGGGCCACTGCTATTTTTTCTTCTTTGCACACCCTTTTTTCTGTAAAGGACAAACAATTAAGATTATCCCACCAACTGCAGGAGAAATGACTTGAGTGTTCTATAATCTAACCCTACATAATATTACTGAAGGTAGGAAAAATTCATTTTAATGATTTGAAGCTTAACCTATTTGTAACCAGTATGTTAATACATGTTTTATGATGTAAACCAAACAGAATTTTTTTCTCCCACTGCCCCTTTACACTTGATTCAGTGGGGATGAATTTTCATTCATCCCTAGAAGTAACCTTTGGCAGACCATTGGCATCTCTACAGACCTATAGACACTTTAAGTAACAAATACAATGTCAATCCTTAATTAAAATAGAGTCCAAGGTATTAATGCAAACTTCTGGAGTTGACTTATCAACAGTTAAATCTTTCCTTCTTAGGGCCTCTTATTATCTCTTACTATCTAGCTGCTGTATTAACTCCACCAGGAATGGCAGTTTGGTGGAGGGAGGGAAGGTACAGGTGTTTGTTTAGGTGGCTTCGTAAACCCTGGGCCTTGGTAGATAGTTTAACTTGAGGTCTTTAGGTAGACCCGGCCACTATGAAAGCTGTCTTTTCTTTTTTTTCCTGAACGCTTTTTTTCATGGAATCTTTAAGGATTCCTTGCCATATTCTCTCACCTGGAGTTTCCTTAATTGGCATCGCTATTGCAGATTGTTCCTTTATAGAGCCTTCCTCAGCTTCTGCATACCCTGTGGTACATAGCCAGTCTCTGTGGTGAGAACCCTCTACCCTGTTCAAGCTGACACCTCTCTTTCTTTCTCTCTCTCTCCCCTCTCACTCTACTTGGCACAACTTAGATCTTAACAAAATTTAACTTCTGTCTCAGTGTGTGTCAGGCCATAGTTCTCTTCCCACTAGAGAGAGGTAGCACCCCAAACCCTTCCTCCAAGTGTGGGGGGGTAGGGGGAGGACTTAGAACACAGCAACAGCTTTCTCTGGAGAAACCTGGTAGATGGTTTCCTCCAAAATCCTATTTCTGACCCTTGGACCTCTGTTTATATCTTACCACAGCTAAACAGCCCAGGAGCAATAGAATATGTGCCTTTTAACCATCTATGCTAAATCTGCATATGGAAGTTTGTGCAACACACAGAATGCATTCCTATAGCCAGTATATTGGTTCCTCAATCAAATCAGAGATAGGAAGAATAGCAGTTTAGTATTTTACATATTTTTAAAAAGTTGAGGATGGAAAGAATCCTATTTAATGTGGTTTCCTAACCATTGCTTAGGCACTATTAAATAAAATTAAGAACTTTGTGGAATATCAAAGATATATAAAATATAGCAGATATTGCCTTCATGGGTACACAATCTAGTTAGTAAAACCAGGTATGTGTACATAATTCAATGCAGAGGAATATACTTATTATATCATTGATCAAATTACATTGAGATGGCATCTTGTAATGTGACAGTCCAGATGATTTGGTACTTGACTAATGAAAGGGCTAGTTTGCTAAACATGGGATATTTTGATACAATGGTTTTAGTTTGGGAATTGAAGTTACTGATTTTTATCTTAGAGATGCTTAAAGAAATGGAAGATCAAGGTAGGGAAAAATCTAATAGTTACTCAATGTGAAATAGAGTACTGATTATATAATAAACTTATGCTAAGTCTACATATTTTACTGCAGTTTCTGTCTGAAAAAAAAAAAGCTTCCATTTGAAGGCAATTAAGTATTAGAGACATATTTAAAGGACTATCATATAAAATCTCTCCAAGATGGGCTAATGATTAAGAATTCTGGCAATAGATTCAAAGTCCTAGGTTTGAATCCCTGGCTTGAGTATAAAACCCAATATCAGACTTATTTTCATTGTCATATCTCATGCTTTGATAAACTTTTCCTTTAACCATTATAATTAAACCATTTCCATTACTTTGTGACAAAGAAAGGTTCATATTATTCACTTTATCTGATATGGAAAGAAGGAATAATAGATTTTTTTTTTCTTTTGAAGAAGTCTTTTTAACCTACTTTCAATATACAGGTGTCCTTAGAGAAGAAAGTTATAAACATCTCCTTGAAATCTTTCTCTATCATCCATAGAATGTGCCTATTCATATAAGGCATGGCAGGGCAAACTGCATTTTACCCATACACTTAGAACTTCCTTTTTCCATTATAATGCTTTTGGGATTTTGTAATAACATGTTCACCTCAGTTAATTCCCATTTTTCTTCTTTATTTTATAGATATAATGGTAAATACATTTTACACATACAAAGTTTCTTTAAACCAATTGAAACTATAGCTTCAACATCTATTTTCATTACAGTTCTCAGTCGTCACTCAAAGGAATAACAAAAATAAATAAATATAATGCAATTGTTAGCTTATTACACAAAAAATTTATTATAAAGCGTTGCACTTTTCAATTTCCTGGCAAAACCTTCTTTGGTGATAGACCAATATTTCCCCCTTCTGATCTCACTTTTGCAGCGATATTAATTAAATTTAACTCCATGACCTTGACAAAGGGACTAAATAGAGGCATTGTCCCTGGGTATAATGAATTGACACAAGAAAAGCCACTTGTGTTGAATCTTAAATACAAAGTGATTTGCTTGGAATCTCAAGAGAATGGTTTTGTATCATCTATTAAAATGTATTCAGCTGAATAATTGCAGTTACATAAGTGGTATCGATGGTAGTGCGTGGACGCTGCAGTGGTCCGGAATCTCAGGATAGGTTCAGGATTGGAATTCAGTTCTAAACATTTGCTACAAAACTAGCCCTCTCAGAAGTCAAGCCCAAGATTTAAAACAGAACATTTACTACTATTGCTTAGAATTAGCTCATCCTATTAGAATCAGCTCATCCCATCTTGTGTAAAGTGCAACTTTGTAGTTCTTGTTATAAAATATAGAGAAAGCTGGTATTTGCTATAAACTGAGATGTGGTTCTAAGAGACACCACTGGCAAGGTAGCATTTTCTTGCTTAATCATGGGGGATGGGGGAAACAAAACAAGAAAAAAAAAACATAGGCAAGTGACTAGAACTTTTGGCTAAGCTAAACCAATCAACAAAATCAGCACCAAATATTCCTTCATGATATAGATCAACTGTAATGAATTATCACTGCACCACAGGTGGAAGCCAAAATGGCTCTGATACGGATGAGAAAGAAAAAAATTAAACGTGAGGATCCTAGGATAATGTTGAATAAGGATTTGAGAAAAATTACTCAAAAGTCTTAGAATACACATGATGACAAGAAATATGTGCGCAAATGATATAGGCATTAGGAAATTCTCTTTTTCTCTTACATTGATGTAGAGACCATTTAGGTGATAGCCATGCTATATTTTGATTGCTATTGAATAGGAAGTTGAGTCTAAATAACACAGTTGCAAAACTGAGGCATAAATTGAAAATCCTGGTTCCATAACCAAATAGTAATGCTAAGACTTTTAAACCAATATGATTCCCCTAAAAGAGGATAAGATAGTATTTATTGAATCTAATAAACTCTTGAAGAACTAGAAAAGACAAGTAGCAATAATATCACTGACTTAATATTTAAAGAATGATTGGGTTAGTTACATCATATTACTGTTGCATGGTAGTTTATAGTTTAACATGGACCAAGCACAAATAGGATCTTAAATTGTAATCTGTCAGAGCATGATTGCAGTTTATGAGCTTATGGAAAACATCTATGATATGTGAGATTTTTCTGAGAGGCAGTATTACTTGAAATCCACATTGGAAGATTAGAGTTGGTAAAAACTAATATTAACTTCCATATTGCCACTAACCAGATCAAATCGAATGGAATGAAAGTCCAGGAGCTCAAACTAGTATCTCAGTTCAGGTTGCCTGAGGTCAGGAGTGATTATTATCCATACCTTCCACTGTCTATCTATCTGTGCATCTTTCAGTAAGTAAATATATCACATAAAATAAAGTATTCCCAAGTAAGAGTTTTAGAACTTACTTGACAATTTTTATGTTGTTAGACAAGAAATCTATTTCATTTTGATCCAATTAAAATGTTTTCAAGATACAGCATATTGAAGGGAAAATTCAAGCAGTTTAAAAATATTTTTCTTAAATGCAGTAAATATATAGTATATACCATACTAAATGACATGCAAATTCATTTTAATACTTTATAAAGAAATACAAATTTGTATGAATATCCTAGTTTCTTTATAAAATGCATATAAATAAATGTTATAGATGATTTATATTTATACCTAAATATAAAATATAAAAATATCCACATATTAACAAGTTTGTCAGCTATAGGTGTGTGTGTATGTATGTGTGTGTGTGTGTCTGTGTGTGAATGTATGAGAAAATGCAGCACTGATTTTGAATAGAGGGTACAAATCAATAAGAGGAAAAATTATTGCAAAGATTTCAAAGGATTTCTCTTCCTTAGATACAATCTCCCTTTAAAAAAAGTACATTTGCTCAGCTTATGAAAGTTTCAATTATTTAACTATTACAAAATTCTATAAACTTATAAGTACAAAGCTTAAAATGAAAGGAATGACTCAGTTGCATGGGAAGCAGACCCTGGCTCACTGTAGTTAGTTGGATATGATTATTTAAGAAGACAAAGATAAGACTGGGACCAACTAAGGGGATTCACTGTTCTTTGGCCTGACCCTGAATAGTTATGACAATGAATTCATCATCTGGGATAGCACAACCAGACAAGTCATAACAGCATGGACATACAGCTCCCTTTTCCACCAGAAGTCTTGTCAGAAAGCCCCATAAATCTCATTTAATGGGGTATTGTACCTCCTTGTGGAATACCAGCCAGAGTCCCGCCAGGTGGGTATACTCATTAGATGCTGTATAACCCTGAGAAGGACATTAGTGGCCACTGGAAAGGTTCCAGAGCCTTAATACAAACCTCTCTAGAAAAAAAAATGTATGTGGTTGCCTACAAGTAGATTAGATATAACAGATATCTCTGTTTTATGGTAAAAAGTGGCTGAGAGTCAGACATGAGAAATATATAAATTTAATCCTTGGCAAATAGAATTTTTAATAATTTATTTAAACAACTAAATTAGGTTTACCTTTAATTACTTATTAAAGGTTGCAGTAAAAACTAGAAATAATAGTAGATCAAGTTGTGCATAAAACAGAATCTGACTGAATCCAAATTTTATCACATTAAATGTGAGTTTATTTTTTTAAAATATGTTTTATTGATTTTTTTACAGAGAGGCAGGGAGAGGGATAGAGAGCTAGGAAACATCAATGAGAAAGAAACATCTATCAGCTGCCTCCTGCACACACCCCACCAGGGATCAATCCTCTAACACCGTCATGTGCCCTGACTGGGAATTGAACTGACAATTTAGGTGCACACTGCCCAGGGCTCACTCATTATTTTAAGGTAAATATTTAATATCTTCCAATTTGAATTTTTAAAGTTTACATATTAGCTCAAGAATCTTGACATTTCCATATTTGTAGAATCAAATATCTTACATTTAGAGGTAAATTACAGATTATAACTAGTTCAGTATCAGATCCAATCCAGTTGTCCTCTGTACATGTTTCCTAAGTAGCCTGTGTGATTAAGTGATGCATTTTTTGGATATCCTATGCTATACGTCACTATGCTGAAAACTTCTGCAGCGTACACATACGATTAATTACCTATCATTTCACCTACAAAACTGCATCATAATACTAAGATGATATTACAATTGGCTGTTTTTTTGTGTTTTTTTAATATATTTTACTGATAGAGAGTCAGAAACATTGATGAGAGAGAAACATCAACCAGCTGCCACCTGCACACCCCCCACTGGGGATGTGCCCGCAACCAAGGTACATGCCCTTGACGGGAATCAAACCTGGGACCCTTCAGTCCACAGGCCAACGCTCTATCCATAGAGCCAAACCGGCCAGGGCACAATTGGCTGTTTAAAGCAGTTAAAAATTAATAACAAATAATCTAACTATAATATATAATTTGTTCCCTTTCTAAAGTGAGTAATTTTCATTGATGAAGTCATTTCAGGTGTGAATTTTTTATGCATTTTTATGCTGAGAGTCTCAAGAAAACTTTAAACATTATCTGGATTAATGTGAGAGAGCAGAGCTCAACACATAATTCAAATAATACCACCTTCCCTTCTGCACCTCAGGCTTTAGCCACACTGAATTTTTTCCCCCCAATCTTTTTTATTAATTTCTTTATTGACTTTAATTTGTATTTCTGGATGTCTTATAGAAAATCAATAGAACATCCTAATTTGCTCAAGATCTTGGTTTCTCACCATTGGCTAAGGAAAAATTAATTCCTTTACTCCTTCACATTTCTGTTTTGTTTGTTTTTCTCCCTCTCTGCTCTCTCCCTCCCTCCCTTTTGCCATTTTTTATTAAATTTATGTAATATAGATTGTACATGACAGGATTCATGATTTGTCAATATTTTCCTCTTTTCTTTTTTTCAATAGGATTAGTTCCATATCTAGGAGCAAAGTTCAGGATCAATAAGATGGTCTGTCTCCTCTCATAAATGCAGTCTTTTGGAGGTTAAGAGTAGGTGACAAAGCACTTTTGTAAAGTATGCAAATGAGAGTAGATTCCAGGTCCCAGGAACTCTGGGAAATCAGACCATATTTCTTCATCACAAGACAGGGTGTTTTTCCCTTCAGTGCAAAAGTAGGGAGATCAGGTGATTTTTTAAATATATTTTATATGCTATCGGTCAGAAATGATCTAAATTTATTGATCAATTTATAAATATGTTGTCAAGGGAATGCATTTCATACTAAAATATTTACCAAACAACTAACTTGTCAATAGGATTTAGTTCCTATTTATTTGTTGCTGTCTTATATATGAAGATGATGCCAGTTCCCTGAGGGTATAATAAGAGCAATGTTAAAAAGGCAATAATATGAAAAACACACTAATGCTTTTTAGTATCTTCAGTCCTTCTTGGCTTCTCTTTTTTTTCCAGTTTAATTGAGATGTTTGTCTCATATGAATTAAGTAGATATGTGTCTCATATGAATTAAGTAGTAGTTTCAGAATATTTTTTCCGGACACCCCATTCACAATTTTTATCATGGCTAACATTGATCAAAACAAAAATGATAATTTTATTACTCGAAGAAAGTGATTATTTCTGAAATATTTGGCAGTAAAAAGCATCTTGACAGAGCCATTGATTCTAGTTAGAAGCAACCAACCTAAAGACACACATTTTTATTCTGTTCCTGGTATAAGGTTTGGAAATACCTTATTCGTTCTTAAGTGCCTGGGTATTCTATCATTTTATTAATAAAGAATTTCTTCCTTGGCTCTATTTAAAATATATCTGGTTTGTTTATTGAAGTCATAAGGAATATATGGTCATAATTTCTAATACAAAATAATTTCATGATTTGAAAGACAGACTTATCTTTGTAACTGTATTTTCTGTAGATTCAACTTTATTTCTTTTAGGCATCACTTTATAGGGTAATGAGTTGCTGTTAAATCATCTTTATTTATTTGTCACTTATATATGTGAGAGAGGTTTTAATTTTTGTTTTTGTTTGGTTGGTTTTTGTATGGTGGTGAGCAAAACCAGGTAATTGTATTTAAGAAAATATACCAAGGGAATATAAACCTAGTATGTACTGACCCTACTGAATGTAGCAATAAATAATTCTTTCTTTAAAACTCAGAGACATTGATCCAAAGCATTTAGTAATTTCCTAATGTGCACCTGTCATTGTGCCAGACATACAGTATACAGAAATGAACCACAGTGAGTTATACCCGTCTCTGACTTTCCATAACTCATAGTCTATGTTAAAAAGGATCACAGGAAAATAATTAAACTGTAATTAGTATCTTGTTTACTAGTGTATCACCAGTTCTTGTATGAATACCTAGCACAGACTAGATCCTAAATAATATGTGTGATTTAGTTTTGAGATATAATTTATAGACAAAGTGTTTAAATCTGAAGTGTGAAACTCATGTGTCACCACCACAAGGTATGTAGAACCTTTCTATTACTCCCAAAAGATCTCACATAGAAATCATATCATTTTGCTATGTAGTATTCCTTTGTATGACTGTACCACCATTTGTTTACCCATTTTCTTGATGATGGACATTTTAGTTATTTCCATTTTGGGGCAATTATGAACAAAGCTTCAGTTACATTCTAGTCATTGTCTGTTGATGGACATATATACTCAATGTCTATGTAATTTTCATAGGAATAGAATTCCTGGGTCATAAGATGGATATTTGGTCAGCTTTAGTAGATAGGGTCAAATACTTTTCCAAACTTGTGGAAATAATTGGTATTCCTATATTACAGTTAAATTTCAGAATGTAATAGTACAAATAGATTTAAGATCAATACGCAGCATTACTATGGCATATAAGCACAACTTACTCTAAAGCAGAATCAGGGTAGGCTCTTATCACTGACAGTATAGACATGGAATATTCACTTCTCTTAGAAAGAAAAAGCAAAAAGGTGAGAATAGGTTTCAGAGGCTCTCATCATACAGAAAACTGTGAGGAAAAGATATGTGAATTAGCTTGACTGTAGTAATCATATTATGAATATGTATGTCAAATCATTATGTTGTACATCTTGTATATATACAAGATATCCCTTCTAGGAGTATTTTGTGCTAAGTTGTATGATTTGGATGGACCAGTAATATTTGTCAGCAGCAATTGTATGTTGCAGAAAAACAGAAAGTTTCCTGGGAGAGAGGCAATATATGTTAATTTTTGTCCCAATTATTTTCAGTTATTAACTCATTTTTGCCTTATGACCTTTAACTTCCTTTATACAAAGCCACTATCATAAGCAATAACACGTTTTCTCCCAGAAGGAATAGCATCTTCTGCTTTTTCTCTTTCTAGATACTATTATCTGGACACAAGTAAGTATGGTGCATTTAACTTGTAAGTCTATAAGAATTTTGCTTTCTCTAAAGAAGGACAAATGGTCTTTTGCTCTTGTAAATGTAATCTTCTATGTTTGATTTTAAATAAATACTCATCCAAGTGGTATCCTGACTTTGACCTCACCAAATATAAAAAAAAAAAAAACACTTCAAAGCAAACGTATTTGTTCCACAATTTATTGAACTATTTACAGCATGAAGAAAGCATCTATTTGCATTGTCTAGATTCTTCAAAAAAAGTTTATAACTATAACCCCTTATTATTTTGTATAGTTTTTCTATAAAGTTATTTTCTAAATATACTATAATTATCATTAAATGGATGTTGGCAGGGAATGAAAATTATCTCATTAATTAGATCTATTAAATATAGATCTAATTATAAAGTCATAATTAATTTCTGTAATACATTAAATTATTTACTTAAGATTGACATAGACTTTATAATTACTTTTTGTAACACATTAATATTATTTACTTAATGAAATCACTTATACTTGTCATTGTGCATTATTCTCTCATGAGGTATATAATATTAAGTGAATATTCTTTGGTGATCTAGTATGAAGGTGCCTTGTTTTCTTGTTCTGACTCTAACTGCTATCAAACCCATCAAAATCATGACTCTTATTTTTTCTGAGTGCCTATTTAATAAACTAATGTTTAATGCTAGAAATACATCCACAATCAAAAACATATTTCTTGAAATGTTTTTTCTCAACTAAATGCATCATATTCAAGGCTAGAGAACCAAATGTAACAGGTACATTTCGCATCCCTTCAAAACTAAGTTATGTTCAGATTTAATATAAACCCAGATTTAATATAAATGTTATTTGAATTCTCATTGTTTTGGGTTATCCACATGAGTGTACAGTTTAGGTACTAATAAGAATGGGGAATTGAGTGTATGTACTAATCCTATATAATAAAAGCCTAATATGCTGAGTGTTTGGTTGTCCAGTTGTCTGTTCAACCAATCAAAGCATAATATGCTAATGATGTACTAAGGCCAATGAACCACTCACTATGATGTGCACTGACCACCAGGGGGCAGATGCTCTTACTAGTAGATTAGCTTGCTGCTGGGGTCTGGCCAATCTGTACTGAGACAGGCCAGACACACCCTGGAGCCCTCCCATGATTCCTCCCCAGCTGCCCAAACTCTGAGTCCCTCCCCAGCCCAGATCATGCACCGGTGGGGTCCCTCAGCTTGGCCTGCTCCTTCTCGCAATCCAGGACCGCTAGGGGGCAGTTGGAGAGCTAGATTTGGCCTTATCCAGCTCAACACAGGAGCTGTCCCCTGGTGGTCAGTGCGTTCCCACAGGCAGAGGGCTGCTCAGCCAGAAGCCAGGCTCATGGCTGGTGAATGCAGCAGTGGTGGCGGGAACCTCTCCCGCCTCTGTGGCAGTGCTAAGGATGTCTGACTAACAGCTCTCTGGAGTGGGCCTAAGCTGTCAGTCAGACATGCCCTGAGGGCTCCCAGACTGGGAGAGGGCACAGGCTGGCCTGAGGGACACCCCCCCCAGAGTGCACAAATTTTGTGCACCAGGCTTCTAGTCAATAATAATATTTTTTAAATGTATGTTAAAATAGAGCAATGAAATCCACATCTACAACATTGTCTAAAACATAGCAGAAATTTATAAAACATTCCTGTGTTCTGGCTAGACTTCAGCTTTTCTCTTTGGTTGGATCTTTTTGTCTTATAGCAAATATGGAGATGCCATTCAATGTCTTTTGATGCAATTGTTTTGAAAGGAGCCCATAATTGCTTTCGGTCAGTATCATGTGAAAAAGGGCAGAATGGAAGTTATAATGATGGCCTGTTTGTTCCAACAGCATTGAGAGGTCACTTCACATACCTCTCTCTCTTTTTTGTAGCTGTGTTGTTGCTAGAGGAAGAGAGGGGTTTTTTTTTTAAATTCTGAAGAAGCCATGTGAAGAGTCTATTTCAAGCAAATAATGTCTTTTCAGCCACCATACAAAGCAATCAATGTGTTCTTGCTCATAAGAACCAGAGTCTATGTGTGGAAATAAAAAAAATCTCTTTTCTTAATGTCTTTGTATTGCATATCTAAAGGTAGTATTCCAGACACTACTTAGAGTTCATAACATGTGGAAAAATCTTTTAATGCATTACTGTATTTTAAATATTCTAGGAGGGCTGAGTCAGGAAATCGCTCTGTAAATTTGACTCCCAGCAATTGTTTGGTAAAGCTTAATCTGTTACTCACATATGTTTATTGAGTACCTGTTGCATGCAGTGTTGTATACAGTATAATTAGAGGCAAGTTTTTAAAATAGAATGCTTGATTAACAGCGAAGATTTTTATAATAGTAGTTTATTATTCAACTAGCATTTGATGAACCATCTGCTTTGTGGAAGATACTCTGCTGAAGGCCATGAGTGTTATTTTGTATAGTGAGCTGCATTTACATAGACTTTACGATAAAAAGTGCCTCTATATTTAATATCATATATATATATATATATATGGCTAAGCAGCTGGTCGACTGGTCAGCCAGTAGGTATGATGCTCTCTCAATGCTGGAGCTTCCGAGCAACAGCAACTTTGCAGAGTGCTCTCTCATACTCTGGGACCCCTCAGGGAATGTCAGACTTCTGGTTTCAGTCAGATCGCCACAGGCCAGGCCGAGAGACCTCACCTGCCAGAGGGACTCCACTCACTCTGCAGATGCCTGTCGAGCCCTGGTGCCACCCCAGGTGTGGCAGGCCAGAGAGGGACCATGGGAGGTTGGCTCCAAGGCGTGTCTGGCCCTTCTCACCCAGTCCCCCGACTGCCATCCATCTTCTAATTAATTTCCTTTCAATGTGCACAAATCCATGCACTCAGCCTCTAGTTTAATAATAAGAACAGTTCCATTTTCATCATGTTGATTTATCCTGAATTATGCATTTGTCTCCTGTAAAGTATAAAGCTACTAAAACTGAAGTTCTGAATACTCTTGGCTAGCCAATGAATAATCACTGATTGTAATGGTAGTTAAAGTGGCAATTATAAATATGCTTTATCAGTTAGGTAGGATTTGACCATAGATCAATCTATTTATGTAAAAGCCAACCGACCAGAATGACATGAACGACTGGTTTGACTGGTCACTATAACGTGCACTGCAGCTGGTTCCTCCCCACTCCACTGGCCTGGCCCCAGACCTTCCATGGCCCCTCCCCCCAGCTGGCCTGGCCCCAATCAACCCCTATCAGGGATGCTGGCTAGACCCCACCCATGCACAATTTTGTGCATTGCGCCTCTAGTGTAATTATATTAGCCAACAATGCAGTGTCCTCTAAAAATTAACTTCTGAAGGACTTATAATTACTATTAGTTCAGAAGACTATTAAAAAAATTAAAGAGAAAATTTTGGATCATCAAGTCTTTTCTGAAATACTCAGGACAGCTTTAAGTCACAAATCAAAGAATGTGATAAATATACTTAGTGTTAATATTTGTGGAACATGACTAGTGATGCTTCCTATCTTATCTAATAAAAGAGAAACATGCAAATTGACCGTACCTCCGCTACACCCACAAGTCATGCCCACAAAGCCATACCCACCAGCCAATCAGGAGTGAGTATGCCAATAAACCCAACCAAGATGGTGGCGGCCACAGAGCTGGAACAAAGAGGAGGCTTGTGTTGCCCTGGTGATGGAGGAAGTCAAGCTTCCTGCCTGTCCTGGCCAGCTGTGGGCTCTGCTCAAGGCTACAAAGTTTCAATTATAGAAGACAAATAAATCCCAGATACCTGCTTCCAGCCCTCCCTGGCCTCTGCTCAAGGAGGGTCGGGGAGCCTGGGTTGCCTGGGGCCATGACCAGCCAGCAAACAGACATCAGCCACTCACCCAGACTGGCCAGGCACCCCAGCATACGGCCCTCACCCCATGGGGACATGGCTGGCCTGCAAACCACCACAGGCCCCTTGCCCAGGCTGTCCCACACCCCAAAGGAACCTCCATCCTTATCCAGGACACCCTTCAGGGCAAACCAGCTGGCGCTCCACCCATGCACCAGGCCTCTATCTATACTTATAAAAGGGTTATATGCTAATTAGACTGGGAGACCTTTCAGGAGACCTTCTGGACAAAGCCATGGTGGTTGATGTAGAGGAGGTTAGAGGCCAAGAGGGGAGGGCAGTTGTGGGTGATCAGGTTGGTGGGGGGCAAGACCATTGGGGGTAAGCATACCAACAGGGGGGCCAG
>PVJC01019946.1:0-29665 GCA_004026665.1 Murina feae | reverse complement strand
AGGCTTGGAGCAGGCACCCCCTCTATGTTGATCTCTCAGACTCTTGCCCTCCCCTGCATGTTGTTCTCTTTTTTGAGCTGTGGCCAGGGCTGGGTGCTGCCTGCCTCCCAAGCTTGCCTACTGCCCATCTTCCTCCAGCCACCAGAAAGCAGGGAAAACCCCGTCTCGTGGTCAGGCCAGCCTTTTCCTGCTCCCTGATCCCAGGAAGGGACCTGGGAAGCCGCCAAGCAGGCCGCCAGCTCTTTCCCACTCACCCGTCCCCTGCTGCCTTCCTTTCCCACTTCCCGGTGCCACCAAGGGATCTGGGGAGCTGTCAATCAGGACCCCGGCCCCTGCAGCCTTGCTTTCCCACTCCCCGGTGCCCCGCAAAGTGCCTGGGAAGCCCACCAAGCAGGCCACTGACCCCCCACTGCCTCTTTACCATTCCCCAGCCCGCCACCTTGCTTTCCCACTTCCTGGTGCCCTGCAAGGGGCCTGGGAAGCCCACCAAGCAGGCCACTGACCCCCTACTGCCTCTTTCCCGCTCCCCGATGCCCCTCCAAGGGCCTGGACAGCTGCCAAGCAGGCCGCCAACCCCCTGCCACCTCTTACCCGCTCCCCAGCCTGCCACCTTGCTTTTCCACTTCCTGGTGCCCTGGTGCCCTGGTGCCACTTCCAACTGCCAGCATAGGCAGGCAGTTGCAACAGAACCCTTTGATTTGCTCTAGTTCCGTGGCTGTTGACCTCCATCTTGGCTGGGTTAATTTGCGTACAGCCGCTCTGATTGGCTGTTGGCCTCCATCTTGGCTGGGTTAATTTGCATACAGCCACTCTGATTAGCTGATGGTAACGGTCACATTTGCATGTTTCTCTTTTATTATATTAGATTTTGGAGATTAACCCTTATCAAATGAATCTTTAGCGAATATGTTCTCCCATATGGTGGGTTCCCTTTTCATTTTTGTTGGCTTCTTTTGCTTGTGAGGATACTTTTTAGTTTGATGTAGTCCCATTTGTTTGTCTTTTTCCTGTGTTTCCCTTGCTCTTGGAGACATATCAGCAAAAATATTGCTCTGATATTTTACTGTCTATATTTTCTTCTAGGATTTTTGTGGTTTCATGACTTACATTTAAGTCTTTTATCTACTTTGAGTTTGTTCTTCTGTATAGTGGAAGTTGGTGGTCTAGTTATATTTTTTGCATGTACCTGTCTAATTTTCCCAACACTATTCATTGAAGAGACTATTTTTACTTCATTGTATGCTCTTGCCTCCTTTGTCAAATATTAATTGACTATAAAAGCATGGGTTGATTTCTGGGGTCTCTGTTCTGTTCTATTGATCTATGTGTCTATTCTTGTGCTGATACCAGACTGTTTTGATTACAGTGACTTTGTAGTACAGTTTGATATTCCATATTGTGATTCCTCCAATTTTGTTCTTCTTTCTCAAGATTGCTGAGGGTTTTTGGGGTCTTTTCTGGTTCCATGTAAATTTTGGAATATTTGCTCTAGATCTGTGAAATATGCCATTGTTATTTTAATAGGAATGATGTTGACTCTGTAGATTGCTTTGCATAATAGGGACATTATAATGATGTTCATTATTCCAATCCATGAAAATGGTATGTGCTTCCACTTGTTTGCATCTTGCTCTATTCCTTTCTTCAATGTCCTATAGTATAGGTCTTTTACCTCCTTAATTAAGTTTATCCCTAGGTACCTTTTTTTTTCAGTATAAGTGGGATTGTTTTCTCAGTTGCTCATTCTGAGAGTTTGTCATTGGTGTAAGAAAATGCCACCAATTTCTGAATATTAATTTTGTATCCAGATACTTTGCTGAATTCATTTATGAGATCTAGTAGTTTTTTTACTGGAGACTTCAGGGTTTACTATGTACAATATTATATCATGTATGAATAATGACAGTTTTACTTTCTCCTTTCTAATTTGAATGCCTCTTATTTCTTATTCCTCTCTAATCTCTGTGGCTAGGACTTACAGTACTATGTTGAATAAGAGCAGTGAAAGCAGACATACCTATCTTGTTCTTGATCTTAAGGGAAATGCTTTTAGTTTTTGCCTATTGAGTATGATCTTAGCTGTAGATTTTTCATATGTGGCCTTTATTATGTTGAGGTATGTAATCTAATAAAAGAGTAATATGCAAATTGACCCTCACTCCATTATACCCACAAGCGCCCACCAACCAATCAGGAGCAAATATGCAAATTAACTCAACTAAGATGGTGGTGGCCATGGAGCTGGAGTTGCCCCAGGCAATGGAGGAATCCAGGGCCCTGTGGACCCTGAGCTCTACTCAAAGCTACAAAGTTTCAATTATAGAAGTTGAATAAATCCCAGATACCTGCTTCCAACCAGGCACCCCAGTAAGGACTCGAACCCTGAAGGAGCTGTGGGCATCCTGAAATGGCCCTCTGCCCCTCACCCAGACTGGCCAGGCACACCAGCAGGTGGACATCCCCCAAGGGGTCCCAGACTGTGAGAGGGCACAGGCCGGGCTGAGGGACCCCCTGAGTGCACAAATTTTTGTGCACCGGGCCTCTAGTTTTATCATAAATGGCTGAGAGTTTTTATCATAAACTAGAGGACTAGTGTACACCAGTGGGGACCCCTCGGGGGATGTCAGATAGCCAGTTTTGGCCCAATTCCCACAAGCCTGATCCAGATAGGAGGGAGTCTGATCCTAGGTGTTGAGCATCTGTTCCCTGGTGGTCTATATGCGTCATAACGACCAGTTGACTGGTTGTTCAGTGGTTTGGTCGCTTAGGCTTTTATATATATAGATGACTGCTGGATTTTATTGAATGCTTTTTCTGTATCGATATGATCGTATGATTTGTATCTTTCATTTTGTTTATGTGATGTATCACATTTATTGATTTGTATACCAGCCTTGAATCCCTGCAATAAATACTAGGTCATGATATATGGTCTTTTTAATGTATTGCCGGATCTGGTATGTTAATATTTTGTTGAGAATTCTAGCATCTATGTTCATCAGGGATATTGGCCTATAATTTTCTTTCTTTGTGGTGACATTGGCATGCTTGGTTCTAGGGCTTTCAGATCAAACTGGGACTTTTAATACCATTAGCTCCTCTGGTTCTCAGGCCTTTAGGTTTGGGCTGAAACTATATCACCAGTTTCCTTGGACCACCAGCTTCCAAATGGTAGGTTGTGGGACTTCTCAGGCTTCATAATCACATGAACCAATTCCTCATAAAACATCTCTTTCTATATATCTACATATAGGCTTTGGTTTTGTTTCACTGGAGAACCTTGATTAATAAATATGTAGATATAGAGGCTAAGGTCTTCTATAATTTGACATTAATTCTAAAATTTGTCATTAACACAGGGCCAGTGTAGCATGTAGGCATAAGGACATTGGGAAAAGAGCTCATGGAAACAGGAAGAAAATGAATATAACCAGACCAAACAGAGATTTCTGTTTTCAACAGTCTAGTTAAGTGTCTGTCAGGCTTTTATGAAAGGGAATTATATGTGAATTTCTCTAAAGAAGGTTACAAAACAGAATTACTGGGTCAGTGGATACTTACACTTTACATTTTAATATAAGCTATTAGATTGTTTACAAATTGTTGTTCTAGTGTACACTCTAACCAAAAGCAAAAAGGGTGCAAAGGTTGGATGGTGCATCATCCTTTGTGGCCTAATGTATGTGTGCACATGTGCATATGTGTGCATATGTGTGCATGTATTCAAGTGTGCACACATTAAGGGTGGGAGTTGGAAGTTGATGAGGGAGATAAGCCTGGAAAGTTAGTTGGGTCTAGAATGGACATTTTTCTGTAGGACAGTGCCGATCACCTATATGTAACCCAGGCAGGCTGCTTAGTCACAACCACATCCCCAGCGTTATCTCAACAGGATTAATAAATCTGAGGTGTGAGGCCTAGGGATTTTCATTTTTAACAATATCCTATGAGGGTTCTTTCTTTGTTTGTTTTTGTTCTAATGTGCATTAAAATTGAAAATTACTCTTTCAGTCAAGGGTGAGCTTTTGAAAAACTTTGATTCTTCTTCTGGGAGGTGTCTAAGAAAATCAACCACTTGGGAACATCCTGCAGGTGGTTGGGGAAAAAGAAAAGGAAATGACCCTGAAAAAAAAAATCCTACTAGTTAGGTGCCCTTGGGACATACTTTCCTTGGGATTGCTCTAATATCAGGATGTATGTTGGTCAGAACGGCCCAGGTCAAAAGCAGAGATGCATTTAGGACCATTTAAAATCAATATTAGCCTTAGTGCTCTTTGAAAAAGGCATAATTAAGAATGTAAAAGTCAGGTCACCTCTGATTAGTGAGGGACAGAGTAAAGGTGAATCCATTAGAAGCTACTTGTAAGACATTCACACTTTAAGAACATTGCTTTGATGACTTTGAAGGGGCTCTGCAGTCAGGGAGAATGGCAGCAGAACCAGTTCCTACTTCAAAGACCTATCATAGTGTTTATCTCTTTAGGGAAATACTCTTAAATGTTTTGAATGGCACTAAAAGGCTCTTTTCATTTGAATATGGCCGATTTGGCCATTTAAAGGTAAATTTTGATTGATCATAAGATTAACTCCATTTTGTGAGTCAACTAATATTTTTGAAATTGTTTGAATTTGCCTGCATATATTTATATGCTAATGCACATAATTCCATCTGCTTTTATATACATTCAAATTATATGAATAACCCTGATCCTTGCTACTTTGAGATATTTGGGGTAGTGGTCTTTATTCCCTATTTGGAAATGGGACAAAGGTTAAATGATTTCCTTCAGTCAATACTTAAAATCAGGTTTTCCAAATTCTAATCCAGGATTCTTTTTTTCTAAACTCCTTGAAGACAATTAAAATATGGAAATGCAATGTGGCAGATATGGAAATAGTTCTCTGTCCCTGCAGCTATAAATACTTGGGGAAACACTACAATCTGAGAAATGGAGGAGAACCAGACAGAAAGGATCTTGATAGACATGGCTGTGAGGAGGTGGATATGATATGCAGCAAGAGGCAACTGCTAGGCAACCTTAAAATTAATGTTAACCCTGCAGATCAATGTTAGAATTGGATTTGGGGTTGCTGTGGCTGAAGCAGGAGATGCTCTACCAAAATATCCTTTAGTAGGGGATCATTTTATGTAGAATGTGCGACAGTGATAATAGAAAGGGAGGACTGAATAAAAGTGGGGAATAGATTTAAAGAGGGTTTAGAGGGAGAGACAGGTCCAAGATGCAATAAAAGGAACCAAGAGTTTAACAACGTACATGGTGTACCTACCAAGTGCGGGCACTGGTCTATTTACACACTTGGGAATTGAAAGGACAGATAAAATTCAATAGATGTAAACTTACAAAAGTTGTCTCATTGAAGGTGTTGCCAGAGTTTCCATTAGCAAATAGCTTTAAACAGCTTTGTAAATTAAGAAAAGGATAAGGGAATATAAGAAGCATGGTGACAGTCCCTAGAGATGGCATATGTGGGCTAGAGAGATATATGAGGATTATGCTGGGGTTGTTTTCAATGCTCTAGCCCTAGAAGCTTAGTGTTTTTTCATTACTACCTTCAGTGTCTTGACATTTTAAAAAATAATCTTGGCTCCCCTTTTATACTCTTTCCTAAATATTCATATAGACATTACTTTGGGCTATGAACTCATAAATGAAATAGGATCTATGCTTGATGAAACTTTATGGGAGACATCCAAGAAAAATCTGCCCTAGGAAATAATTTGGTGATTCAATATGTTGGCACTCTTCATCTGAACCAGGCTTGTGCCAGCCTTGGTGTCAGGAGCCCCTGTTGGAAGAGCTAGCTCTAATGTGAATCTTGATCTGCTGTGGTCACTAAAGGTCCAGCAGCTTTTCTATCCATTTAGAGATAGATGTTCAAGCACTTGGCCAAAATCCAGTTTGGTTAATCTATCAACTCAGAATTACCCACTAATTTCAGTAGGGCAAGACATTGCATTTTTTTGGTCTCTTTGTCCCCCGGACTTGTGTCATGTTACATGCTATTAAACATGTTTCACCACTAAGTGGACTGAGGCAGCAGGTAGCACGATACATGTGCTTTGCTCTTAACGACTCCCTTTAGAAGCCAAGTTTATAAACCACTTGCCTACTTGGCAAGAATGCGAAAGAAGGGTCTTTCATTCCATTCTTCCTCATTTCCTACTTCTGAATTGAATTTGTCTGAAAGAATTCCAGAGGTAATAAATGGGCTTATATTAGGGCAGTTTATAATAATACTTTGATTTTTTTCAGTTAAAATTTTTTATTAGTCTCTATGTTGTTGGTTCAGGGAAATTAAAACTGGATCATGTGACTGTGTAGACCAGTTAGAGTTTGCTTTTGAGTGATATCTGTCTAGGAAACAAATCTTGAAAATCAATAATATAAATTTCTAAAGTACTCTTCCTGGAGTTTTTAGTGAATGTGTAAAACACATTCAACTTATTTCCTTTTTAAAAAATACAACTAAGTCCATATTTTGGTCAGCATCCTTAGTCCTTAACACCATCTTGGGGTTTGTTGAAGACAGGTTGAAGAAGTTCAAAGTCCTATGCTTGTCCCTAAGACAACTGCACTCTCACTGGGGAGACTAAGCACATAAAATGGTGATACCACAGATAGAACAGCTAAAACACTGTAGGAAGAGATGGTAGATAAGTCATGCTAACTGGATTTAAATCCTCACTCTACCACTTCTTACTTGTGAGATTCTGGGCAAATTACTGCACCATTCTATGCCTCACTTTCTCCATCTGGAAAATGTGAATAATAATAGTTAATTAACACATACAGAGTTCTTAGGACAGATCAGTGATGGTTAGTTCTTAAATTAAAAGATGCATGACAACAAAGTGTGAATTTTTAAAGGCAGAGATTACTTTGAGTTAGAATACTTATGGGGAATGCTGAATGATCAGGTTGAATTTGAACTCTGAGTTTCAAAACTAGTGGAAATATGACTGTTTTTATACTTACTGACTCCTGAAGCCAAGTTAATATTCTACTGACCAATCTAACAACAATATATCAAATAGTGGTTCTTTTATTCTGTAATCAGAATTTTTTAAAATTACAAAATAATGTTTATTATAAAGCATTTAGATAATATTCATGTACAAAGAAAATATATTTTTTCCTTTATCCCCTCTTGGTATACCCTTGCATTTTCTTCCTGTCTTTTTTTTCTCCTATGCATGTATTTTAAACAAAATGTGATTCTGGTGTGTATAAAGTTTTGTATCCTATTTTTTCACTTCACTCCATAGTATAGCATTTTCCCATTGTCATCTGTTATTCTTTAAAAACATTGCTTTTAATGATGACATCATATTCTATCAAATAAAATCTCTTGGTCATTCATTGTTATAATTTAGATTTACAAGTTCCCACTGTTACACAAAAACTACAATGCGTATTTTTTAACATAAGTTTTTGCGAGGCTCTTTGATTATTTTCTCAGGATACACTCCTAGAAATGAATGTACTGGGTTAAAGACGAAGGGTGAGTTTCTAAACTTGTAATGTTTATGATTAAAATAACTTTAAAAAATTTAAACTATTTTGTACCTTAGCTAGCAATATTTAAGAGTTTCCATCTCATTGTAGATTCACTAAAATTGGTGTTATCATTTTTAATCTTTGTCAATTTAATACATGCAGCACAGTATTTTCCTTTGTAATTATTGGCTTACTAGTGAGGTTGAACTTTTAAAATATGTTTCTTTGCTTTGGATTTCTCCATCTGATGGTATCCCTTATTCAGTTTGGCAGGGTGGTGTGGGAGGATGTTTTTGTTGTTCCTATCTATTTGCATGTGTCTTTACACAGCAGTGATGGTAACTTTTGGTCACATTTGTGCCAGATTATTTCTATTTGTTTTTGATGCACATAAGTTTTCTATTGTTATACAGTCAATTTAATAATTTTTTCACTTATGATTTCTTTCACTGCTTTTAAATTTAGAAAGTCTGAAATTTTGTTTGTCCTAATTTCTGTGAAAGAAATTAAACTTTTGGAGGTGTTGTTCAGTGGTTAGAGAATTGACCCGAAGTGTCTTGGGTTCAATTCACAGACAAGGGCATTGTATCTGGGTTGCGGGTTGCTCTCCCCACCCCCAAGTTGAGGCATGTGCAGTAGGCAACCAGTCAATGTGTCTCTCTCACATCCATGTTTCTCTCCCCACCACTTCCATTCTCTCTGAAAAGCAATTGAAAAAATATCCTCATGTGAGGATTAACAAAATAATAATAATAAATAAAAAAGAAATTAAACTTTTAGTAAAGTAGAAGAGGTCAAAGATATTTCTTCATCACCACGATTTCTTTCTTCCTTTTCTTTTTCAAAAGAACCTATGTTAATCGAAGGTAATCCATGATTCATTTTGGGAAAATGCATTTATATCACTTGCAAACATTCTACTGTTGGTTCACACCAGTGTTTGTAAAGTCTGTCATATATGCAGTGACCACGTTAGGTAGAGAATATTTTCCCAGGAAGTGGAAATAAGTTATGGAGCATTGCTTGACAAAGATTCAAAGTTTGGAATAGAAGTGTTTTAAAGATCACATTTTGCTCTTGACGCAATTTGTTTGCAACTCAGCTGAAGCCAATCCTCTTTGTTGAGTTGACTGTTGTTGGTTAAACCCTGCTCAGGGGAGAACTCTAAAAATGCACATTGTTTCAGCATTTGTTTTCCTAGGGAGGCTGATTTCTACCCTCTACCTTGCTTTTCAGCTGGTCCGCTGGAAGGGGGAAGCATGAAAGGGAGGAGCTTATATCATCATATCTCATAGGAGGCTGGATGTAAAAGACATTAAATCTTAGCATTGTTTCCCAAATTATTTTAAACATTAGCTTAAAGGACTCTTAAGATTTTTTTTTTATTTTATTTTGAACGGAAGTATTAACTAGAACTGCCAGGGGCATTTAGTTTGAGAAAAGCAATACTGTGCATCTTAAATTGGGTAGAAATTTTTATGACTGGAATTCTTCATTTATTATACCCAGATGGTGAGAGCAGGCTGCTGTCTCTGATGCCCTGGTGGAAATAAACCATTAATGGATCTTTTTCTAAGATGGAAACCTCACTAGAAGTTCAACTATGGCACCAGCATTGCCTTTTTTAAAACTTCTTGACTATTGCTTCATACTGGAGCATCTTTAACTTAAATACAATTCATTGAATTCTCTGAAGTTTCAAGCTCTTCCTGAAAATTGCTGTTGTCTATATATGCATTGGCTAAGAAATTAACTGAAAGTGTTCCTTCACCAAAGTAGCTACCCACCTGAAAAGATGAAGCAATCCTTTGTTCATTCAACAAATTACTTTTCTTTATTACCCATAAATTACTGTGTAAGATATTCTAATGGCATTAGGAAATGAAGTTGCTATAAAAAAGTTAAGCATGAAAACTGAAAATAATATTTTAAAGCAGAATTTATAAATTAAATCTTTATGGAAAATTCTTTCATTTTGAGAAAACCTTTACTTAAAGATTAAATATACTTGTATAATGTGCATCAGTATTAGCTTAACATGCATAGCACTTCATAATGAAAAGTACATTCAATGTGATATCTCATTTAACATCTTATTGTGATAAGTAGGGAAGATATTATCATGTTTATTTTATACATCAGTGAGTTGAAAGCTAAAGTTACATGGCTGGTAAGATCTAGAGTCAGAAATCAAAAGTATATCTTTGAGTCGTAGGCGGACCTCATTTCTTCTCTACTATAATGCTGAAAGAGAGGAAAATGATAAATAGCTACGTTCACACATGTGACTTTAAAGGTCAGCATTTTAGTGGTAATTGCTATCATAGTTTTTCATTTTAAATATGAAAGTAAAACTAGCTATTGCTAGGATTTTTTCTCAGTAAAAACGGAAGAGTAGTTATGATTTAAATATATTAAGACTGCAGAGAAATTTTATATTTCAAGTTTAAACATGGAACACTTATTATCATAATTGTTTTTAGAAGACAGAAACCCTACGTTATATTTCATCTGAGCATTATACGAAGGTTTCCATTGTTTTGTTTTTTTCCTATTGTATTTGATGCTACAATTTATCTGGAGATGCAAAGCTGAACTGCCAAATTATTGTAATCACAGTCACTTAATTGTGCTGCTCCTTAGGAGGAAGGTTTTCCTTCCTGAGGGTGCATGCGTAAACAATGGCAGCCTGTGTCTTATACTGCTGAAACCAACAGTTTTGTTGGAAGAATGAGCCCCAGCTCTAGAATGTTGGTTGTTTGACTTAGTATGGATTTCTACTAAACCAAACACTTAAGAAAATTTTGATAATGGTACCCTTGCTCAATATAAAACAGATGGGAAGAGGACTGCCATTACTTACACTTGGGTTACAGTGCAGCATGGCTGCAGACCTGGAAAATAATTGTTTAAGAGTCATAAAACCAAGGAACTTGAACACAGTCAATTCAGTTCAACAAATGTTTATCAAGTGCCTCCTCTGGGTCAGGCGCAGTGCTGTGACCTAAAACTATTGTAGGAAACAAGTGTAATATAGCCTCCAGATCCATGGAACTATGAGCTAGGGGAATTGCTGATATTAAACATGTGATTAATTACAAGAAGAATGAATGTCAAGAACAAGAAAGAACAGAGGACTATGGGAATTAAGAGTAAGGGGATTCAATCCAGTCTAAGGATTGAGGGAAGACTTTAATCTTTATAAAAATATTAGAAATAAAGACAAGAAGGATGGAGGAAAACCAAGGTGTGATGGTTAATTTTCCATGTCAACTTGGCAGAGCTATTGAATGCCAAATATTTGATCCAACATTATTCTGGATGTATCTGTGAGGGTGTTTCTGGATGGGATTGATATGAGACTAAGTGCAGCAGATTGCCCTCCCTAAGGTTGGTGATCCTCTTCCAATCAGTTGATCAATTTTTAAAAAATGTATTTTAAATGGGTTATACCTTAGAATTAATATGATTAATCAAAGACATAAAGTTACTTAGCATTAAACTAATAATTTATTAAAAACTTAAAACAGTTACAGAACTGAAGCAACATTGATTTCATATTGCCACTCATTGATTAAAGAACCTATCAACTGTACACACATGCACACACATGCACATGCACACACATACACTAGAGGCCCGGTGCATGAAAATTTGTGCACTCAGGGGTGTCCCAAAGTCTGGCCTGCACCCTCTCACAGACCAGAAGCTCTCAGGGATATCCAACTGATGGTGGGAGGTAACACGCAGGCCGATCAGGGGATGGCACTGGTGGCAAGTGGCTGGCCCTGCCTCCCAATCACCCCTTCACCACTGCAGATCGCTGCTGCCCCCCAATCGCCATCCCTTCTCTCTGCCTGCTGGCACCCACTTTGACTGGCCTGGTGCTGCCCACTCACTGGCCCTGTCCCCTACTGACTGGTCATTCTGCCATTCAGTTGGTTTGCATATTAGGCTTTATATATATATATATATATGTAATATAATATAACCTTATATGTATATTGAAGAATCTTTCAACTCTATATAACCATAGTTATATCAAGAATTGAATATTATAGATGGGATTAATCCTGAAGACAAGTAAACAGTTGTCTAGGAAGAGTGTGAGTTATCAGCCAGCCATTAAACATTAGTAAATGTAATTTCATAGTATTAGGGGTAGTGAATACATAGTAAGAACAAAAGAAATAGAAAATGTGGCATTTTTTTCTGTATACATTTTACTACCTAATCCTGAATCAGATCAAGTACTTTGACTACAACCACAGAAGGACTTTTAGACTAGTACAAATTTCAGCTGTGCAAATTGAAACTCACATGGGAAGGGATAGGGGTAGGGGACAAGATTGCACAGAATCAGGTGGGGTTAATTCATCCAAAACTTTTTTATTAAGAACAAGCTAGGGAAGAACCAATATGGTGGCATAAGGTATATACCTGAACGCGCTGCATCCCACAACCACATTAAAACTACAGTTATAAAGCTAAACAGCAATCTTCCAGAACCAGGGGAGTGGAAGTTTTACAACTAGAAGGAAAGAGAAAGTGTGCATTGAGACTGGGTAGAAGGTATGGAGATGCCAAGAACAGAGAGGTATGGAGGCACGCAAAATGGTGGCGGCAGTGGTGGCTGTGGCAGCACGTGGGTGCACTGGTTGTTTCCATCAGAAGGGGAATACAAACTCTGGGGCTGCACTGAACTCCTTTTGGGCTGTCTGGCATCATGTTGGAAAGCAAGAGTAGCTTTCTAGCAGAGCTGCTTGCAGTGATCATTGCGACTGTGGGGGCGCGGAACTCTGAGACTTGGAGACTCAAGGGCTCAGAGACACCAAAACTCAGAGACTGCTGAAGGACAGCCATTGTTGTTTGCTCCACCCTGGTGATTCTCTCAGACCCTGCCCCACCCAATTTACAACCCTACCCAGGCTGTGCGCAGCAGTGCAAATGAATCACCTGTCTGCCTGCAGCCTAACCTAACAAACTGCAGCTGGGACAGAGAGCTCCAAAAGTTCCAAACTCCAAACAACGAGGAGAAATCTGTAGATCTCACTGTAGCACCTCCTGGGTGAACTCACACAACAGCTGACTTTGCACCTCCTTGGAGATACAGGAGCCAGTGTATCCAGTGTACCAGACTTAAACTCCTCACATCCATAAGGGACACACTCAAGGGGCAGATACAGTGAGCACCAAAGCCCCACTGAGGCAACTTCTGCTCCATAAGGGTGTCTCCTGCACAGCTGTTCTTCCACTATAGACACAGCGGGACCTCACAGACATTTGGCCTGGAGGTCATTTCCTCCCAGTGATATCAACAGAAATCAAGGCTTAACTACAACAAGACTGTGCACCCAGCCCACAAAGGGATACACCAAGAGTGTCCACCTCAGGTAATTGGGCAGGCTGAGCCACTGGGCCCAAGAGGACACCTATCACACAAACTACTGGATATAGAGTTCAAAACCACAGTTATAAGGCTACTCAAGAATCTTCTATGAACCTTCGAGGAACTAAGTGAGACCTTTAAGGATCTTTTTTTTTTTAATTTATCTTTATTGTTCAGATTATTACAGTTGTTCCTCTATTTTTCCTCCATAGCTCCCCTCCTCCCATTTCCCACTCCACCCTCTACCCCCCCCACTGTCCTCATCCATAGGTGTACGATCATTGTCCATTCTCTTCCCGCACCCCCAACACCCTTTACCCCCGAAAATTGTCAGTCCACTCCCTTTCTATGCCTCTGATTCTATTCTATTCACCAGTTTATTCTATTCATCAGATTTTTTATTCACTTGATTTTTAAGTTCACTTGTTGATAGATATGTATTTGTTGTTCATAATTTTTATCTTTACTTTTTCTTCATCCTCTTCTCAAAGGATACCTTTCAGCATTTCATATAATACTGGTTGGGTGGTGATGAACTCCTTTAGCTTTTTCTTATCTGTGAAGCTTTTTATATGACCTTCAATTCTGAATGATAGCCTTGCTGGGTAAAGTAGTTTTGGCTGTAGGTTCTTGCTGTTCATCACTTTGAATATTTCTTGCCACTCCCTTTTGGCCTGCTGTGTTTCTGTTAAGAAATCAGCTGATAGTCGTATGGGTTCCCCCTTGTATGTAACTAACTGCTTTTCTCTTGCAGCTTTTAAGATTCTCTGCTTGTCTTTTGCTCTTGGCATTTTAATAATGATGTGTCTTGGTGTGATCCTTCTTAGGTTCCTTTTGTTTGGAGTTCTCTGTGCTTCCTGGACTTGTAAGTCTATTTCTTTCACCAGGTGGGGGAAGTCTTCTGTCATTATTTCTTCAAATAGGTTTTCTATATCTTGCTCTTTCTCTTCTTCTGGTACCCCTATAATTCTGATGTTGGTACACTTGAAGTTGTCCCAGAGACTCCTTACACTATCTTCATACTTTTTGATTTTTCGTTTGTTTGTTTGTTTGTTTTTTGGCTGGGTGGGTTTTGCTTCTTCATATTTCATATATTTGACTTGATTCTTGCGACCTTCTCGTCTGCTGTTGGATCTCTGTATATTATTCTTTATTTCAATCAGTGTATGCTTAATTTCTAGCTGGTTCTTTTTCATATCCTCGAGGGTCTCACTAAATTTATCAGCAGTCTCTAGAAACTTCTTGAAAAACCTGATAACCCTGGTTTTGAACTCTATATCCAGTCGTTTGCATTCCTCCATTTCTGTCTTTTGTGACCTGTTTCTTAGTATCCGCATTTTGGCTTTCTGTGCTAGATGTCCTACATAGGGCCCAGTGATTCAGCCTCCCCAATCACCTGGGGTGGACACTCTTGTTATACGCCTTTGAAGGCTGGGTGCACAGTCTTGTTGTAGTTATCACTGGAAGGTATCACTGGGAGGAAATGACCTGCAGGCCTTTCTCCTTGTTGTTTGGAGTTTGGATCTATTGGAGTGCTCTCTCAGCTGCAGACCCTTAGGTTATGTTGCAGGCAGGCAGTCGCAAAGCTTGGGCGGGGTTGTAGGTGGGGTGGGGCAGGGTCTCAGAATCACTGGGGGTAGAGCGACTCACAATGGCATCCCCTCTGCTAATGCCGGAGTTTCTACCGCGTTTGGCGTCTCCAAGCCCTGGGGTCTGCGCACGATTCTCAGTCCCTGAATCTCCACATCAGTGATAGCTGTGAATAGCACTGCTAGAACGCCACTGGTCTTCCGCCACCCTGTTGCCCTACAGCCCGCATTGCATTCAGTGCGACCCGGGAGTTTATAATCTTCTAAGCCGCGGACCCAATCGCCGCTTCCACCCTTTCACCCGCACTGCCACGCGCCGCTGCCTCCGTTTCGTGCGTACCTTTCAGTTTGGGCGCTCCGGGAGCTGCTATTCAGTCTCAAAGCACTCCTCTTGCCTTCTAGATGTAACACTTCCCCTCCCTTGGTTCTGGAGGATGGTTGTTTATCTGAATAGTTGTATTTCTATAATGTAGGTGTGGAGGCTGTGCATTTAGGTGTATACCTCATGCCGCCATCTTGGTTCTCCTCCCTTCAAGGATCTTAATGAGACTACCCCCCAAAAAATGGAAGAGGACCAGTCAGAAATTAAGCATACACTGACAGAAATAAAGAATAATATACAGAGATCCAATAGCAGACTAGAGGATCCCAAGAATCAAGTCAAAGATTTGAAATATAAGGAAGCAAGAAACAGTCATCCTGAAAAGCAAAAAGAAAAAAAGAATACAAAAATATGAAGATAGTGTAAGGAGCCTCTGGGACAACTTCAAACATACTAACTTCTGAATTATAGGGCTGCCAGAATAAGAGAGAGAGTAAGATATTGAAAGCCTATTTGAAGAAATAATGGCAGAAAACTTCCCCTACCTCGTGAAAGAAATGTACTTACAAGTCCAGGAAGCACAGAAAATCCCTAACGAAAGGAATCCAAAGAGGACCACACCAAGACACATCATAATTCAAATGCCAAAGACAAAAGACAAAGAGAGAATTTTAAAAGCAGCAAGAGAAAAACAGTTAGTTACCTACAAGGGAGTTCTCATACAATTGTCAGCTGATTTTTCAACAGAAACCATGCAGGCCAGAAGGGAGCAGCAAGAAATATTCAAAGTGATGAATAGCAAGAACCTACAACCAAGATTACTCTACCCAGCAAAGTTATCATGTAAAATTGATGGTCAGATAAAGAGCTTCACAGACAAGAAAAAGCTAAAGGAGTTCATCACCACCAAACCAGGATTATATGAAATGCTTAAGGGCATTCTTTAAGAGGAAGAAGAAGAAAAAGGTAAAGATAAAAATTATGAACAACAAAGTGACAACAAATACATATCTATCAACAGGTGAATCTAACAAGTTAATAAAAAAATCTGATGAGCAGAATAAACTGGTGAATATAACAGAAGTAGGGGCATAGAAAAGGAATGAACTGACAATTCTCAAGGGGAAGGGGGTGTGAAGGGTGTGGGAAGAGACTGGACAAAAATCTTACACCTATGTATGAAGACAGTAGTGGGGGTAAGGGCATGGAGGGGGGTGGGAACCAGGTGGAGGGGAGCTATGGGGGTTAAAAAAAAGGAACATCTGTAATAATCTGAACAATAAAGATTTATTTAAAAAAAGAACATACCAGGCTGAGGCATTCCTGCCAGCAGTGCGGATTCAGCACTGAACAAGAGATGCAGTTCCTCCAGGAGTTTAGGTTCATGACACAATTGGGAGCTAGTAACCAAAAGTCATCCCCAAATTATTCAGGGATGCTTGTTATAAGTGTCACAAATAAGTTTGGGTGCTGTGAGGCTGAATGAGGAAGGTTAGAAAAGTCTTCTCAGAGAAGTGATGTTTCAACTTTGATGAGTAGAAAGAAGAGGAATTGGACCTAATTAAGAGAGAATGAAAGAGGCTTGTTATGAACAGAGAAAAGACCCCCATATAGAAAGGAGATCAACACCTTTGAAGAATTGAAAGGTTAGTATGTGTGGTGAATGAGAGGGAAAGTTGAACAAAATATGCTGGATTATAAGGGTTTGTAGTATCCTAAAAACATTGGAAGGCTACAACCAAGCTTCAAGCAAAGTGATGACATGATTAGATTTTCATTTTAAGAAGATGGTTCAGTCTACTGTGTGGAGAATGGATTGTAAGAGAGGAAGAATAGAAACAAGATGAGACTAAAAAGTGTTACAGCCATACAGACCAGGAAATAGTGGATTAGCCTGGAATGTTAGTGGTGAACAGGGAGAGAAGAGAATGGATAAACACATTTGTTGTTGAGGTGAAATCAACAGAAAGATTAGATGCAGGGGATTATGGAAAAGGAGAAACAAAAGTAACTCCAGAGTTTTGGCTTGTGTGTCTGGAAAGGTGAGAGAGTCATTTATTCACCTGTGGAGGAAGGCAGAGGGATTGATTTTGAGAACAGGATATGAGTTGAAATGAGGATCCTTCTTGAAGGAGATGAGACATGAGAAAGCGCTCCATAAACAATAGAAGGAAATAGTATGGAAAGGCATGGAAGCAGAAAGAAGGCCATCAATAAATACGCAGAGAAGTGACTAGAGAGGAGGGATCTATTGAAATGGAGAGAAGTAGAAGACAACTGCAAAGGAAAGCCAAATATATTTGAATTCAACTTGAATCCTAAATACAACAGAGTTTGCTCATCTCTCATTATAATGAAGACCACTAGACATTTTTCTGTGAAAACACAGAAGAGACGATACTGAAGACCATTGCTTAAAGGTTAGGTTAAAGATTATCTCATTGTCTTTGTTCAGGATGGATCATGTGGGCAGACAGCTGATACCCTGAAGAAATCCAATAGCGGCACAAGTAAGGAGAGCAAAATATTATTCTTGGGTATTCAGTCCTATCCCAATATTGGGATGGAAAAAAAGGGATTATAAACAGTGAAGAGAAGAACTCTAGGTATCAGAAATCCTAAAGTAACTGGTTTGAAATGTAATAGCAACAATTACAACTTCCATTCATTGTGCTTGTAATATGCGCTCACTAAATACTTACCATTTAATTTATTTATGTAGTCACTTGATGAGATAAGTATATTTCTCAATCTCTAATTACAGTTAGAAAATAGAACTCAGAGATATAATTAACTTCCCAAGATTCAAGCAACTAAAATGTGGCAGAGGCAAGATGTAGGCCTAGATTTAATTAACTCTAAAGTCCTTGTGCTTTACCAGTAATCACTCCAAATCATTTCTGGCCTTGAGAAACATCAGGAAGCTCATGGTTTATATATGCTCCAGGAAAAATCTGGAGATGGTTCTGAGAGCCCCATATATACCAACCTTCTAGAACCATCTGGGGTCCCATTGCAGTGGAAGTAGCCTCTTGGAGATAAAGGATACATGAGATGTCCAGACACAAGAATAGGGAAAGAATTGAAGCTTTGGCATTCTCTCATCATCAATACTGCCACAATATCTGGATTAAAACTCTATTCATTGATCATTGGTTTGGTATCATTTTCTGTCTCTAGGGTAACAATGATTCTTTGTCTGGATAGTCCTCCCCCATCATCCCACATGCCTTCCAAGAAGTGGTAGCTCTGGGATTTGAACTCAGGTTTGGTAGAATGTACATGGGCTTCCCTATACATCACATGGAACTTTGTGAGGCTGGGAAAGGCAAAGAGAATAAGGATAAGGACTGCTGATGGGCTTTTTAGCTTAAACAACCAGGAGACAATGGCTTCCATGGAGGGTGTAACTAGGAGCTAGAAAGTCTAGAACTTCAACAGTACTCCACTGGCCACAGAGAGTAAATGACCTCAGCGCCTTCCTCCTCAATGGAAATCCAGCTTTTATGTCATAGGAATGTCAAGAATGATTTTTTTGTGGCCGCAATGATTTCATTGTTAAAAGCCATGCACCAAAGAATAGAATAGTAATTATGGGAGAGAAGATGGATTTTACCAAGTTTAACTCAATTTAACATTGTGTCTTAACAAATCTTGAATTTCAAACCAATTCCACTCATTGGGGACTCAAGTTCACATGTCTTTGCAACATACAACTTCCTGCCACTATGGAAAAAGGGCTTTAGAAGACACAAGACTTCATAGACTTCAAATAAGTCTTATGAAACAACAAGCTCACGTGTTAAGTGTAAATGAGTCAGAAACATAAGGATTAAATTTCCCTTAAAATACACAGGGGTTTGAAAATGAAGGGAAAAATGCTGAGGGCAAAACGTGTTTTGGATTTTGGCAAACCCAAAACATTTGAAAAAAAGTGGTTTGATGTTTGATGAACCCTAAGTACATTAGAGTTTGCTCATCTCTCATTGTAATGAAAACCACTAGACATTTTTGCGTGAAAACACAGAATCCCACTGGAAATGCCTCTGGACCCCTCACTACTGTAGAACTTGACTGATTTTCATTTCACTAATTCATAAACTTCCTTACACTTTGGTTGGTGGTCTCCCCCACACGAGTTCTCAGCAAAGCTATAATAAGAGAACCCTGGAGAAGACGTCTGGGGTTACTAAGACTTCATTAGTTTTATAAAATGCACTTCAGGGCATAACCACTGTACAATAAAACATTAGCATAAGTCATTAAAATGGAACCATGCCTTGTCAAGATAAATAAGAGGAGTATGTTTTATGTGGCATTGTCCTTATTTCTTTAAATTGGTTTGTTCACTTGCTAATTTGCAAAGCTGAATAATAAGACATTCTGTGGTATGAATTAAGGCAGTGAGATTCTTCCATTCATAGATTTTCCACTTAATACCCCCGATTTCCATTGAAGTTTCTAAAGTCATAAAAATGGAAACGGTCTGGTGGATGCTTACTACTGGCCATGGCAGTAGTAAGGGAGGAGGGGAGGAAGATGACAATACTTTTTTTTTCCCTCCAGGAAGTGCTTTCTACGTGAGATGGGACATAGAAATGTCATTTTTGCCCCTTCCATCTCAAATCGCTCATTTGCAAACAGTAGCTTCCTCATTAAAACGATTCTCCTGAATTATTTCGGTTGGCCTTTGATTTGAACTGAAATTACTTTATCCTTATAATTCTTTGGTAGTCTGATTTATGTGACAAACCATTCACTTTTTAAAGGACTCATAATGTGTATCAAGAAATGTTACAAAGACAGGTTGCTATAAAAATAGCAACAAGAGGCACCATGGATTGAATGAGTGCTCTAGCTGGCCCTCATGCTAAGCTCATTGTACACACAACAACGTAGAAAGTTCTATGAGTGAGGCACAATTGTCTTCATTCTGAAGATGAGGAAATGGAGGTTTAGTGAATGAAGTCATGGTGGTAGAGTTATATTTCACTTATTAAACATTTGATTTGTGTCAGCTATTA
This sequence comes from Murina feae, assembly GCA_004026665.1. Lineage (NCBI taxonomy): Eukaryota > Metazoa > Chordata > Mammalia > Chiroptera > Vespertilionidae > Murina > Murina feae. Next base: position 9,821 of record PVJC01019946.1, on the reverse strand, counting down.
TTCTAGGTTTTGGGTATATAATGATGAGTAAGACCAGCCCCTGTCCTCACGGAGTTTACATTCTAGATGGAATAAGATCTTTCTGGCCTGACCACCGAAGGCATTCTTTGTGGTTTTTATGTACAGAGGGACAGGAGTAAAGATTTAACATGGATTTCTTTTGAATTTGGTTCATTTGAGAGTGTTTGCTTACAGGAACAAGGCTGTTTGTGACATATTCTTCAGATAAAGAAAAGTTTCCCAAACAGGGGAGAACACCCCTCATGCAAGAAGTTATCCTTCTCCATTTGGCAAATTAGATTACTCGAAATCATTTCTAAATACACTTGAGTGGAAAACAGGTTAGAGATTCGAAATATACACAGCCCTCATGAGAACAGGCATGGCCTAAATCTTGAAAGAAGCAATACTAATCTTTCTTAAACTAAGTTTCACTGATTACTCACAGGTCCTTTGGAGCTACTCTTTCCCTTAAGACCTAGATAATATTACCTAGCATCTTCATTCCATGTTCATGGGAGTTTGAGCACCTTTTCCCAAAGTATCTGCAAATTTTCAAGGGCTCACATTTCCTAGCCCACCTCCGGTTCCAAATTCTAGCTGTTCTGTTTGTGGGTGGTCATATAGTCCTTCACATTTTATTCCTTTTCCATGGTGTGATGACCTATATATATTTGAAACTCAGAGGTTTTACTTAATTCCACCCTCTTACATTCAGAAACTGACCCATGCAAACAGACAACCAACCCCAAAACAAACAACCCCCCCACCATTTACATAAAGTCCTTATCAGACTTCAGAGAGGTTTTGGTAAGATCGAGAGGATTTAAGATTGCAATATCTTAACTGAATACTGAGTATCTTAGTTTTAAAATTATCCTTGTCCCTTTCAGCAAGAATGGCTCAACTATGTTGCCCCAACAGTTCTTTGTTTCTCCTGTTCCTGTTTTGTTTTCTGTCTCCATCCTCTCAGGAATCAAAAGCTAAGTTCTATGTTCTCTATTATTTTTTAATTGAGATACAATGCACATACCATAAAATTTATCATTTTAAAGCGAACAATTCAGTGTTGTTGTTTTTTTTAGTATATTCGCAAAGTTGTACAATAATCACCACTACCTAATTTCAGCATATTTTCACAACACCAAAGGAAACCTTTATACCCATTAACAATTCTCATTCCTCTACTGCCCTCTGCCCCTCCAACCAATGGTAATCATTAATCTACTTCTTGTCTTTATGGATTACCTATTTTGGATATTTCATATAAATGCAATTATACAATATATAGTCTTTTGGGTCTGGCTTCTTTGACTTAGCATCCTGTTGTAGCATGAATCAGTACTTTTCCTGTCTTGACTAAATGATATTCTGTGTAAGGCTATACCTCATTTGCTTATCCATTCACAAGTTGTTGGACATTTGGTTTGTTTCCAAGATTGGGCTATTGTGAATAATGTTGCTATGAACATTTTCGTAAAAGTTTTGTAAAGACATATATTTTAAATTCTCTTGAGTATATGCCTAGGAGTAGAATTTCTAGGACAAATCATAAGTCTATGTTTAAGTTTTTGAGAAATTGCTGAACTGTTTTCCAAAATTGCTGCATCATTTTATATTCCCACCATCGATATATAAGGGTTCAAGTTGTCTACATCTTAACTACATGTTACTTGTATGATTGTAGCCACCCCTTGTACATGTAAAATGGTATCTCACTGTGGTTTTTATTTCCATTTCCCTAATGACTAATGATATAGAGTATATTTTCATGTGCTTATTGGCATTTGCATATCATCTTTGAAGAAATGTCTGTTCAAATCTTTTGCTCATTTAAAAAATTTAGGTTTTTTTGTTCTTTTATTATCAAGTCGTAGTAGTTCTTCTGTGTTAGACCTTTATCAGAAATATAATATGCAGATTTCCCCCCATTTTATTGGTCATCATTTCACATTCTTGGTGGTGGCCTTTGAAGCACAAATGTTTTGACTTTTGTTGAAATCCACTTTATCAGTTTTTTCTTTGGTTGCTTTTCTTATCTATGTAGTAAGAAACCTTTGCCTAATCCAAGTTTATGCAGATTCACACCTATGTTTTCTTTTAGAATTTTCTAGTTTCAGCTTTATTAAGTCTTTGATTAAGTTTGAGTTAACTTTTATACATAATGTGAGATAGGGGTCTAACTTTATTCTTTTGCATGTGGATGTTCAGTAGTACTAGCATCATTCGTAAAAAACTTATTCTTTTCCCATTGAATTATCTTGGAACTCTTGTTGAGAAGCCAACTGACAATTAAATTATGGACTTGTCTCTATTTTCTTCAGAAGAGTAATTCTGTAATTTCCAGCCCTCACCTCAAAATTTAGCTATTAGATATCTCTGAACTTCCAAGGATCTAGCTTGTATGAAAATACTGCTCTCAAATGTTCCTCTGATGAAGATCTTAGACTAGAATTAACCTCTAATATACTGGGAATAGGGAGTGAAGAGAAAGGATGGTTTGTCCTGGTTTCACAAGAATTAACAATACAATGTAGTAGTCTAGGGGGATGATCAGACAATCATACTGGTTGTGTGATTTGGGGGAATAAGTTAACTTCTTTGAGCCTCAGTTTTAATTTCTGTGTAGATATTTCACAGCAGTACTTCCATGGGAATTACATCCTAGGTTTTCTTAGGCAATTTATGTTTTCTTGAATCTTGTATCCTATGAAAAATTAGTTGAGAAATCAGGAAAACAGGACAAAAACTATTACGGTTTTCTTGTGAGAATAAATGCTTAATAATTAATATAGAAATGTTATAAGCTTTAAGAGAGTCACTGATGTCACTTGGGAAGCAAGACCAGGAACTGATGACACTCAGAATGAAAGTTAAGGTAGACTTTTTCAGAACTGGGACAGCACCATATAGCCACAAGTTAACCCTGCTCAGCCCAATACAGCATGTATGGATATTGAGTACCTAAAATGAGGCTAATCCTAATTGAGATGTGCTGTAAGTGTAAAATATCTATCAGACTTTAAAACTTACTATGGACAAAGAAGATGAAATATCTCATTAATAATTCTTGCATATTGAAATTATAATATTTTGAATGTACTGGGTCAAGTAATATCTATTATTTTTAATTTTAAAAATTCATTTAAACAAAACCAGTTCACCCATTTCCAATCCATTCCTCACAACAACCAATCTTTTCTCTGTATCTGTGAGCTTGGTTTATTTATTATTTATTTTTCTAAACTCCACATATGAGAGAGATCAATGTTACTTGTCTTTCTCTGTCTGACTTATTTCACTTAGTGTAATGCCTTGAGGTCCATCCATATTGTCATAAATAGCAAGATTTTTTTTTATGGCTGAAGAAAAAATACACATTTTAAAAATCTATTCATCAATCATTGGACACTTAGGCTATTTCCATATCTTGGGTATTGTAAATAATGCTTAAATAAATACCAGAAACAGCAGGGTGCATATATCTTTCCAAATTAGTGTTTTTATTTTCTTCTGATAAATACCCAGAAGTGGCATTGCTGAATCACATGAGAGTTCTATTTTTAATTTTCTGAGGAACCTCCATTTTGTTTTCCATAATGGTTGTACCAACTCACATTCCCACCGACAATGCACATCCTCACCAACACTTGTAATTTCTAGTTTTTTGATACTAGTCATTCTAACAGGTATGAGGTTTTGATTTGCATTTCTCTGATGAATGACATCAAGCATCTTTTCTCGTACTCATTGACCATCTTTAAGTCTTCTTCGAAAAATGTGTATTCAGAGTTTTTGCTGCCATTTGTTAGTTTGTTAGTTTATTTTGCTGTTGAGTTGTATGAGTTATTTATATATTTTGGATATTAGCCCCTTATCAGATATATGATATACAAATATTTTCTCCCATTCGGTAGGTTATCTTTTTGATGGTTTCCTTTGCTATGCAGAAACCTTTTTGTTTGATGTAATCTCACTTTGTTGATTTTTGCTTTCATTGCTTTTTAAGTGGTTTTATTAAAGTGTTAATGATGCTGTCAGGCTAATAAGGATAAGAATTAATAAATTGATTGGAAAAAATCTTATAAAATAATTTTTTCTGGTTCCTTTTAGATTTTAATGTGGTTTGTAGAAAATTTAAATGACACAGGTAGTCTGCATATGTTGCTCATATGTTGTCATATGTGGAGATAAAATTCTAACATAGCTCTCCAGTTTTTATGACTGATATACACATACTGCCTCCCAATTATTCAATCAAACACAATCTAGGTGCTGCTGTGAGGGGATTTTAGAGATATAATTAAGGCTTCAAATGTGTTGACTTTAGGATAGGGAGATTATTTATTCAAGTGGGCCTTACCTAATCACAGGAACATTTTAAAAGCAGAGATTTTCCTCTGGCTGGTCACAAAGGGAAAGTCAGAGAAAGTGTGTTAGCTGGCCTGGTGGAAAGGGAGACATCAGGTTGCGGGGGACCACAAGGCAATGTACTAGTATTTCTAGTTGCTGAGAGTGGTCCCTCACCAAAAGCTCACAGGGAAATGGGGACCTCAGTCCTAAAACCACAAGAAAATGATTCTTTCAACAATCAATGAGCTTAGAGAGGACCCCAAGCCCCACCAATGAGAGCTATGGCCGCAGTAGATACTTAGATTTTAGCCTGGTAGACCTAACCTACAGAAATTATGAGATAATAAATTTGTGTTGTTTTAAGCTGTTAAAGTTTGTGGTAATTTGTTATACAACAATAGAGATTTTTAAAAATATATATTTTATTGATTTTTTACAGAGAGGAAGGGAGAGAGATAGAGAGTTAGAAACATCAATGAGAGAGAAACATTGATCAGCTGGCTCCTGCACACTCCCCACTGGGGATGTGCCCACAACCAAGGTACATGCCCTTGACCGGAATCGAACCCGGGACCCTTGAGTCCGCAGGCTGACGCTCTATCCACTGAGCCAAACCGGTCAGAGCAACAATAGAAATTTAATGGGCCATGTTTCAAGAGCTTGTTTGTGGCCTTCTCTGTTAATCATTCTTGTGAATAAAATAAATATCAACAAGTTGTATACATAGTATAATTTATTCAAATTCTATGACTCATAGTTTAAGAAATAACATGTTCAAAAGCAAAGTAAGTCCTGAAGTCAACAATTTTGACATATGATTTTGTGTACAGCTGTTATAAGGATATCTATTTTAGGTTTTTCTAGCCTTGTCCAATGAATTTTGCTGGCATTTTCCAGTTTTTTAATATTCATATAAGGTTTGATTCTTTGTAAATACTCCTAAAATACTAAAATAAAACAAGAAAACACTACTAAAACACTAGCTTTCTCTCAGCAAATACAACTATAATCCAAAATAACTTATGATTTCAGGAATTCACAAGAATTTCTGGAAATTCTGATTTCTTGTTTCCAGTTCCTAAGGATTAATATCTGTTTGAAATTTGGAAATACTGTTTAGTGTTGCTATAAGATTATATGAATTGATGAATACAAAGGGTCTAGGCCTGGGCCTGGAGTGTGGAAAGTGCCCAACACATGGTAGTCATCATTAGTCACTATCTTAGACACATACTACAGGAATATCAAATTGAATGTGAGTACTTGTGAACTTAACTCATTGAATTTTATTCTGAATTTATGTACGGTAGATGAGAGGAGGGTAAGGAAATTTTAAGGAAAAAAACAAAGTGATTAGTCTTGAAGGTGGAGTAGCAACCTAATGTTGTTGTGTTTTTTTTACCTTATGGGGTATTTTGATGTATTAAAGAATTTATTGAAAGGACTCCCCATGATAACTAGTAGAGGAACTTGCTGGAGCACAAAGAAAGATGAAACAATAGGAAAGCAAATGATAACCTTCCCCCTAAAACCCATGTCTATCTTCTTACCTTGCAAAAGAATATGAATTGAGTTTGAACAGTTTGATCTGATTTTATTAGTTTGTTGCAAAGAAAAAAATACTTTGTAGAACCTAATTAGAATTTTCATAACTTAACCATCAAAGCTATATCTACTCTTTTTCTTTTTAGTAAAAGGAGGGGGTTGGGTTGTAGTCAAGGTGGAGGGAATAGAACAAAGAGATGAAATGGATGTGCTTTAGGGGCTTAACTTCATTTCCACGATCCATCCTGCCATATTACCCTCTCAAATCTGCCTACAACCTCAAGTTTCCCCAGAAACGTACCCCTGACTGACCTTATTTATTCTCATCAGTTTCTATTCAGTCTTCAAAGATTTTGTCCCTTGTTGTGTGTTTTCACTTGGAATAGCTGTCTTTTAGATTTTGAGTGTTCTTAGGTCCATGGGAGCTATTCCCCACACCCCATTAAATTATAAGGTCCTGTGACAGACAAGTCAAAGTTTATTGTTTATTTTTAATTCATAGTGTTCTACACACAGGTATAATTTAACTGGAATGCATCTAGTAACTATAAATGTGTCCCAGATAGGAGGGAATGGTACACGGTGAAATGTTAATTTAATAAGTAGAGAACCTTTTCCTGTTAAGTCAAAGTATGAAGCTCCTACTTTTCTATGTAACTTCAAGTAAGATGTTTTGCCTTTGCATTATTAAATCTTTGCAGGTCTCAGACTCTCAAGGTCTCTCATCACCCATTATATTTCTAATACAAATGAGAGCTTAAAGGAAATGTAAATTGATAGACTGGAAATACTCTGATATATTTCAACCTTGTTTTTAGAAAAACAGAGTTGTCATATTTCACTGAACAAGTGATGGGATTCAAGGATTACAAAAAGATCCCTTTTGTGGCTAAACATATTTAGAGAATTTTTGAGTTTTCTAGCTCCTATGAAATGGAATAAATTTGATGGAGTTTCATTTCAGGCATTTTGGGTTCTAGGAGTTCATATTCTCTCTCTGCCAATCTTGTATCCTCAATGCAGGACACACAGAGTACATTTTAACAGATTTCAGCAAATCCCACACATGTGGTTTCTTCCCCATACCCTTTACACGAACAAAAACTCTTTCCATTCATATTAATTCAGTCTTAAACTTATTTTAGAAGCAGCTGGAAAAAGCCACATTTATCTTTGTCGTTATGCAACCGGCTAAGAATTAAGGAAATCGTGTGGTTAGATGATTGCTGAAAAGACCCAGCTCATTAGAGATGGGCAAACCTTGAAAGGATTGACTGGGTACTGAGAGGGCTACAGAAGTCTGGCTACTTCCCTGTAAGGTAATCGAATTAATAACCTGTCCACAGTGGCACAGGATCTCTCAGGCGGTGACTGCCTTGTGAGGTTATCATCCTGTCGCGTGTAATTGTCTTTCCCAGCTAGGCCTCCGTCATGGGAGAATTCAGACTAATAGCATTAGTCTGCGACTCCTGGAAGTCCCCTTCCCCTTCCTACCCCACCCTGCCTTTTCTTTCTCAGAACTGATGAGCCTTTTGTCGGAGCAAAAGCAGAAAATTCAGAATAATCACAAGCCCACTGGGTCAAATCTTTTTTGCTATATTGTGGGGATGGTCCTATGCTGAGCTGATGTAAGTGTATTATGATGATAATGCTGATGATGACTACTTCTCTGGAGAAAACCATCCAGGTGTCTTTTAGAGCAAAGAATTAGACATGGTTTCTCGTGAGTGGATTTTCTAGGCCTATAGCTGGTGGGAACTTCAAAGTGAGGTCTGTTCACAGAGGGAGGCATTGAGGACACTGGAAACCAAAGTGCTATTTATATGACCTCAAACATTTCTCTTGCTTTTTCTCTAGATCCTTACAAATAGCTTCTGGAGGCGGGTTTCATTAAGGAAGTTCAAGAACCGATGGATTTTCCTACTACTAAAATACTCTTTCAGTGTTATTTACAGCCCAGTGTTACACTAGAGTAAAATGGGTCCAGAGTGGGAAGTAGCCAGGATGCGAGCAAGCCCACCAAGTAAGACTGTTGGGCTTGTCCTTCATTGTCATGATACTTTTACTCTCACAAATGCCAGTGTCCAAAATCAAGGAGACTTTCTTTTAGATGTAATTGCCTTTTGGCTTTATTTCCGATTTATCTGCTTGAGCCTTTGGATATGTAGCCATTTGGGGCCATAAAACTTCAGGTCTGATAATTTGGAAATTTGGTATCCTTAAATACAAAGGACATGCAAACAACAATGAAAACATTGTCCAATTCTATTCACAATGAAAATACCCCTTAGTAATTTGATTTGTAGGAAATGAAAAGTGTAATCAACAGAATATGCTTTTCAAAAATTTATAATCCTTTAATCAGGCAAATCCTTTCTCCAGGATTAGTAGCGTGGTTTGTGTCCTAGGAGCCAAATCCTATTCTCTGATTCAATCCTCAAATCCCTTCTAACAGTGCCTATATTGATTTCTGACCCAGTTTTGCTTAAGAATACCAGCACAGAATTTGGTCCTGTGTTTAGAGATCCTTAATAAGGGTTTCTTTAAAAAATGGAATTTATCTAAAACATAGCCTTTAGTTCTACCAGCTAAATTCTGATGTCTCGATGAGCATAACAGATGTGCTTAATTTCTAGGCCATCCCTTGTTTCCCCCATGCCTCACTGGACTCATACTTCCCTGATCTGGAGGAACAACCTAGAAGGTTGATGCTAATCTCCAAAGGTTATTGGTAACTCCAGGTGTTTCCTTAATCTCTATAGTTGATTTCTCTACTATATTTTCAGTGTTCTTGGTCTTTTTGAGCACAATGTGCATGTAAATGTTTGTTATACATATTTGTATTCATAGAAGTCAGGTGCTCTCTGTGACAAGGAGTGTAACTGGTGTTCTGCACATCTAGAGGATGATAAAAATAAATGTCCATACTGGTGATGTCTAGATAATGAAGACAGTAAAAATTTTAAGTTGACCTTTGGAATAACTAAATAATGCTTACATTATGAGGACCACAGTTTTAGTAACTGTGTTCTATTATAGGTTAATTGTTTGAAAAATGATCACCTGTGTATGGTACATTTGATAGCTCATTATAAACAAGAACATTTGTTTAATCAGGACACATCATTCCCCACCTAGAGTAGGTAACAGGATTTGCTGTACCTGTCTCACAATGTTTTGTCTGAGAAGAAAACAAAACAACTCATGTACAAGGTGGGGCAAAAGTAGGTTTATAGTTGTGAGTATGTGAAACACAGTGTTTATTCTTGGATTATTATTTATTTATTATTGTATTATTTTCCATAGGAACAGCTGCCCCACCCTATAACAAAAGTGTTCTGAAATGAGCTACATTAATTCAGTAAACCAGAGAGTAGAGAGGTAGCAAGAGGATTATCATAGCATAGCTCTGTCATAAATGCCTAGGTAAAAGATAATTTTTAAAGGAAAGTTGATGCCCTAATCAGTGTGGCTTAGTTGGTTGAGCATCATCACATGCACCGAGATTGCCAATTCTCTTTCAAGTCAGGCACATGCCAGGGTTGATCTGCAGCAGAGTGTGTACAGGAGGTAGCCAATCAATGTATCTCTCTCTCTCTAAAGATAAATCAATAAAAACATACCGTATTTTTCCGTGTATAAGATGCCCCCCCCCCCATTTTTCCAGCTCTAAATTAAGAAATCAATATTTTAAACATAGAACAGAACACGTTTTTATTTAATAACTAGGGGCCCGGTGCACAAAAATTTGTGCACTCGAGGTGGAGGGAGTCCCTCAGCCCGGCCTGTGCCCTCTCACAGTCTGGGACCCCTCAGTGGATGTCCTATGATGGCCCCAGTCTGTCAGGCGCCTTCTGTGTGTGTGTGTGTGTATGTGTGTGTGTGTCATCACTGGGGACCTGCCCCCAGCCGCATCTGAGGCT